>JZKD02S1715496.1:113849-124752 GCA_000966675.3 Picea glauca | reverse complement strand
AACTTCACAGCAATCGGTTCGAATGGCTCTATGTCAGGGAAGGTTGCTCCATTTTGCATCTCCCAAGCAATAAATGCAATGAGGACCAGGAGCCAGCTAAAATGAAATTCATAACCCTGATCCTGTGCTTTTTGAAAATCTAGTTCCAACTGGTTAACTAGGTACTTCGCCCAATTCATTTGTAGGCCTTCCACGCACTTCCCTGCAAGGTCAATGACAAATATTGGCAATGGATTGTTTGCAATGGTCAAGAAGCCTTCATTAACTCTATTATTTCCATTACAATGTGGTCCAACAGTCTGGTTGAAAACCATAAATGCCTTTATACCCATTTGGAGGGTCAGTCAAATGATTATATTGTTCCCAATGGCTATATAGCTTCACCCTAGCAAAGTGCCATGTGACGTTGTTATGTTATCCCGACAAAGCTCCAATTTTGCAAATTTTCCTTTTACGAAGTTCCCTATGGAACCTTATGTAACTTGTCAATATTATCTCTCTTCTTACTTAGGTTTCTATATTTATTCCCAGTGAGATTCATCTCAGTATGCCTTTTTCCATTCTGAGTCTTATCTTCTTTTGGCATAGTTACTTTGTGTTGTTGAGATTCTTTCCTAAGATTTGAGGGTGATACTTCTTCTTTAGATGGAATAGGTACTTCAATATTTTGTGGGTCTTTGAGTGTTCTTACAACTTTGACATCCGAGTCTCTGGTGTTAGATAGCTTCGATCTATTCTTTTGTTCTTCAATCAAGTGTGTGATCCTTCTAGTCATAAAATCTTTTAACTCTTGCTTCTTCTGCTCTAAAACTTATTCTTCTTCTTTCCTTCTAGCCTGATTTCTTTCAATCCAAGGTTTTCCTAATAACATGGTAAATGGGGTGTTTTTCTCAATAAATTTAATAATCTCAAAATATTCCTCTGTCGAAGTTCCATTGGCATTCATAGAAATCTGGGTGAGCTTTCCACATAGGTTTATTAGCTTTCCTCTAAATAGCCCTATTCCTCCCAATGAAGGAGTCATATCAGACTTCCCTAAAACTTCCCAAGTTCTTTCTATCATGATATTCACCTGTGTTTCCTCATATAGAACACAATCAACATTGAAGTCTCATATTATTGCTTCAAGGCATTATTTTTCTTTGAAGATCTCTGATAAGATGACATGTCGGTGGTCATTCAGGGTTTATTTTATCTGTAGAAATACTTTCTCTGAGTCTTTCTGGGGTTTTGCCATTTATGGATCTGCCTTAGGTTTTTCTTGTTTCGTGTTCATTCCTTCAAGCTTAGCAATCATTCTAGGGAAATCCAATACTTCATGGTCCATAGCTTTGCAATAAAGACAACTAGGTCTTCTCCCAAGGCACTCCTTAGCAAGGTGTCCTAGTTTTCTGCAACTGTAACAGAGGGTTAATCCTCTCTTTCTTTTAAATGATTCCCAACTCCTTCTATACTACGTGCTAGATTCATAGTAGCTAACCTGCAAACATTTATTTCTAAGATCCTGCATCCACTGGTTAGTCCAAACATTCTTTCTATGCATAGGTATAACATATCTTTCACTATTCTTATTAGATCTACGCATATCAAACCTTCTTTCATCTATTAATGCCCTAGTTTTCAAGCTAGGATAGAATCTATCAAACATACCTAGATCCATACTTTTGAAACAAAAATTTCCACTTATCTTACTTCTATAGAGCACAAATCTTTCAAATCTAGAACTTTTCACTATTCTTACCTTTATCAGAGCACAGAGCTTGCAGATCTTACCTCTTTTCTTTAGATCTGGCCTTTTTTCTTCAGATCGGGCTTCTTTCTTTATCACAGAGCTTTATAAATCAAGTAGAATACTACACACTAGAACGACATATCTATGCACAGACCTTTCACAATTTTAGGACAGATCTTTGCACGAAGCTTCTTCTTCATTAGTTCCTAGCAATCACAGTTTCAGGTCCCGGAAACAGAACCATTTGTTGGAACAGGGGCAAACCCAGGGTTCAACGCTACAACAACGCACCAAAAAAACCCTAACTACCGACCCTTTCGCCAACACCTGCAAAGCAGATGAAGTCTCACCCGAGGTAGAGGTAGGGGTGGTTTCAGGACTTAGGTGTCTGAAACCTTAGCTGGGACATAGATCTATGATTGTAATACTTAACAGAGAACTTAGCACCGATAGTTCATCAATATTTAACCACTATCTACTCCACATATAAAACAAAGCATCACATCATTCATTTAGATCCGATGTATCTAAGAACTTATCATTGAGAGGTAGGTTAGATATAACATATTCAGACACTAGCACATTCATACAAGTCAGATCTAACATCAATATACATTATTAGCACAAAGCATAAACAGATCTATCTATCTATATCAAAGCACTTAGCAAGTAAAGACATAAACACATCAACACATTGCACAAAGCAGAGCAACACAACATATACATGGTTCACCCCCACCCTATGGCTATGTCCACCAACTCTTCTTCTTTATTATCTTTGTCAAGCTTATTACAGGCACATAGCATCAAAATCCTACTATGCAGAAGACAAGAGATCTGCGCACACTCCTCCATATCCTCCTTCTTTGAGCTAGGGTAAAGCAACAAGCCTTCTTATAATTACTTGCACGTATCTCTACAAGTCTCACACAGTATGCACAAAGAACTTACAATCCTTCAATCACATAGATCTAGCACTTGGCCATTCGTAACTGCTCTCTTCTTACATTCCCTAGACATCTTTTTATACTTTACAAAATAGGCCTAAACATGGGTAAACCCATGGGCTGACATCCCATACCCATTACATAATCCCAAATCCCAAAAAGGACCCAAAAAGGGCCCGAGATCCCGCGATATCCACTTCGTCTTGTGCTCCACCTTAAACAAGTTGTCAAAGTCTCAAAATAGATCAAACTTGACCAAGGATCTCCCAAAACTTGGTCAAGGGCCAACACCAGATGTAATGCAAGAAGTTGGACAGGTGGCGTGATTTCAAGCGGCACCAAAGGAATCACATGTTCTAGCAGTAAATAGGATATTCATATATCTCAAGGGTACAAAAGAGTTTGGATTATGGTATTCAAAAGGGAAGGATTTATCACTTATTCCCTACATAGATGTAGATTGGGCAGGTTGCATTAATGATCGGAGAAGCACAAGTGGAGCAATGTTCTACTTCGGTGAGTGTTTGGTATCTTAGCTAAGAAAGAAACGGTCATTAGTATCACTGTCATCCAAAGCAGAGTATCTTGCAGTAGCAACATGTTGTACACAGGTTTTGTGGATGAAACAAACTCTGACAGATATATAGTTTGAGTATGATGAGCCCATTCTGATACATTTTGATAATAAAAGTGCCATCATTATATCAAAGAATCTAGTGATGCACTCCAAGACGAAGCACATTCCAATCAAGTATCACTTTCTATGGGAACATGTTGCAACAAAGAACATCAGAGTTGAATATGTGGGAACAAAGGAACATGTTGTAGATATCTTTAAAAAATTGCTTCCAATGGAAGTCTTTGAGTATCTTCGATAGAGACTTGGAGTAATTTCTACTCCAAAATGAATGCTTTTGAATCCTTACCTTATATGTATTATATTTACACGAGGAAGCACCATAAAGAGGAAATTTCAGTTTGGGGGAGCAGTTTTAGGAATATTTCAGTCAGGGGGAGTAGCCCCTATGAGCAGTTGTCTTTTCCATTAATTTCAAAGGGGGAGAGATTCAGGAGATGCATGTATAGAGAGTTAGATATTTGGAGAGAGAACAGAGGCATGTTTCCAAGGGGAGCAATGGTCACAGGGGGTGCATGAGAAAATGACTTTAGTATTTCATCATAATGTTTCCATCAATTCCAAAGTGGGATATTATTGATTAATTGGGTTGGTTGTCATTGATGTAAACCCTTGAAGAAAATCTAGTAGAAAATTCCAGTATGGTTAAGGGACTTACGTTTCTTTGATGTATAATGGTATGGATATTAGTATATTTGCAGGTAAGACTATTCAAGATGGATAGTATATGTCATGCCATTTCTAGTGATATGTGGAATGTCACATAAATCCTCAAGGTTAGAGAGTTATGACCTTGTGAAGTTGGAGAACCCTCATGAGTTATCTAGAAGGTCAAAGAAGTTAAGTTATTCTAGAAGCTCCTAGAAGAAGTTGACTAGTCAAAGTGGGTGAAACTAGGAGTTAGTCATGGGTTAAGTTGTTGCAATAAGAAAATAATGAAAAATAAATTTGTTGCAACTAGAAGTGGAAAGTTTAATATTTGTGATTAAAGTGGTTATAAGTGGAAAATTGGTTAGAAGTGGGTTATCCCTAAAAGAAGGAAATTGGGTTAAGTTGGTTAGAAGGTAACCCCTTGAGGAAGCTACATGAAAGTATAAATAAGAGAGCAAGTCTCTCCTATTATCACCTATTGAGAAAATTGAATACATATTATTCTGTAAGTTTTATTGTAGGTACTCATTAATACATCTAAAGTTACGCAAGTCTAAGGTAGCACGAAGGATTGACGATGAAAGTTTTGGAATTGTAGAAAATACTGGAAAAAAAACCCTAGTTTTTTAGGTGTACATAGGTTGTAGTGGAGAAGGGAGCATATGTACGCGAGATGGCAGTATAATAGGGTGTGTACATGTGGAAAAAGACATAAAACTTGAGAAGATGAATATCTCAGGTCTCTAGAGTCTGAAAGCAAGATCCTGGAAGTATACAGTGATCAGGTACAATAGATCTGTCTACATGTTCAAAAGGTATGTCTTATTTCTATATGTAGTTGTATTTATTTGTCTACATGAGAAATGGTTATGGGGGTTTGAGGATTTTCCTTAGAGATTCTATTGGTTGTATGGAACTTATTGTATAAGTCAAATCTACATAAATACAATGCAGGTATATTTCATATATATCATTGGTACATCTTGTTATTGTTGAGGCACATCTTGTATTTCTTGGTATATGGTTAAGGTTTTTTATGGTATATGGTTGAGAGATTGTAGTTGTGAAGTTGTTGATGCAGTGTGAGGCTATATATTAGTATGGGTTTGATTTCTAGTCCATGTGAGGGTTATTACACTTGTTCATGATAACACACTCATGTATGGCACATTACTAGAGAGGTATAGATGCATATGGTTAAGGGATATGTATGAGAATGCATGTATAGGGCACAACTACAATTTGGATAGAGTGTCAGGTTGCAGGTTGATGTGACAACGGAGAAAAAGGGTTAGAGTTTTTCAAGAAGGTGAAAACCCTAGTTTTCAGAAGGCATACATAGGCTGCAGTATAGATAGGCCATGTACATATGTAGACTGCATTATATATAGGGAACATACATGTGTGAGTTGTAGTATATACAGATCACGTACTAGTTGGGTTTTTTTGGTACAGGATGAGTACAGGTACAGGTTGGTTACAGGAAGTGACACAGGTTGGTTACAGGTTGTTGGCACATATTGGTACAGGTTTATAGTGGTATATCTAACAGTGACAATGTAGCAATGAATTCATCATTTGACACTTGTATTTTAGGGTGGTAGGACGGGGCAAGGATAGGTGGTTGTAGCGACCTTTCAGTTGTAGCTGGAGAGAATAGGGGGTTCTAGCCTCCTTCTGGTTGTATCCAGAGAATTGGGGAGTTGGAGCTTCCCTTAGGTTGTAGCCTAAAAATATAGGGGGTCAGAGCCTCCTTCTAGTTGTAGCTAGAGAATAAAGGAAGTTGGTGCTTCCAATGAATGTAATTCTTAAAGACATATAAGAAAAATAATTATGTGGTTTTCTTCCACATTGGGTTTCCACATAAAAATATTGGTGTACTATGTATGTGTATGATTTTTCATTGTTCATTTTTTATTTACTCTACACTCATTGAATGATAATGATATATTGATCATAAATATAAATAACACTTACATATTGTGGTTTAAATGATTAAAAATCTATATTATTGATTCACCCCCCTCTCAGTAATCCAATAGAAGGATTTCACGAACCTATTTCTAGAGGGGTTGGATCCGTTCAACCAATTTAGATGCATGATCTTCCTAAGTGCGTGAGGAATCGGTCGATGGAGGTCCAACAGGAAAAGTATGAAGGGATATGTTGTTACTTTTCTTGATTGGGCAGTGTGGAGGCACCCTTGTAGGTGCAGTAAGAATATCTTTGTGCTTGTCTACAATATTGTTGATCTTCTTTTGCTAGATAGAAAGGTATTGCATCAAGGACNTGCCCTAGTTTTCAAGCTAGGATAGAATCTATCAAACATACCTAGATCCATACTTTTGAAACAAAAATTTCCACTTATCTTACTTCTATAGAGCACAAATCTTTCAAATCTAGAACTTTTCACTATTCTTACCTTTATCAGAGCACAGAGCTTGCAGATCTTACCTCTTTTCTTTAGATCTGGCCTTTTTTCTTCAGATCGGGCTTCTTTCTTTATCACAGAGCTTTATAAATCAAGTAGAATACTACACACTAGAACGACATATCTATGCACAGACCTTTCACAATTTTAGGACAGATCTTTGCACGAAGCTTCTTCTTCATTAGTTCCTAGCAATCACAGTTTCAGGTCCCGGAAACAGAACCATTTGTTGGAACAGGGGCAAACCCAGGGTTCAACGCTACAACAACGCACCAAAAAAACCCTAACTACCGACCCTTTCGCCAACACCTGCAAAGCAGATGAAGTCTCACCCGAGGTAGAGGTAGGGGTGGTTTCAGGACTTAGGTGTCTGAAACCTTAGCTGGGACATAGATCTATGATTGTAATACTTAACAGAGAACTTAGCACCGATAGTTCATCAATATTTAACCACTATCTACTCCACATATAAAACAAAGCATCACATCATTCATTTAGATCCGATGTATCTAAGAACTTATCATTGAGAGGTAGGTTAGATATAACATATTCAGACACTAGCACATTCATACAAGTCAGATCTAACATCAATATACATTATTAGCACAAAGCATAAACAGATCTATCTATCTATATCAAAGCACTTAGCAAGTAAAGACATAAACACATCAACACATTGCACAAAGAAGAGAAACACAACATATCCATGGTTCACCCCCACCCTGTGGCTATGTCCACCAACTCTTCTTCTTTATTATCTTTGTCAAGCTTATTACAGGCACATAGCATCAAAATCCTACTATGCAGAAGATAGGAGATCTGCGCACACTCCTCCATATCCTCCTTCTTTGAGCTAGGGTAAAGCAACAAGCCTTCTTATAATTACTTGCATGTATCTCTACAAGTCTCACACAGTATGCAAAAAGAACTTACAATCCTTCAATCACATAGATCTAGCACTTGGCCATTCGTAACTGCTCTCTTCTTACATTCCCTAGACATATTTTTATACTTTACAAAATAGGCTTAAACATGGGTAAACCCATGGGCTGACATCCCATACCCATTGCATAATCCCAATCCCAAAAAGGACCCAAAAAGGGCCCGAGATCCCGCGATATCCACTTCGTCTTGTGCTCCACCTTAAACAAGTTGTCAAAGTCTCAAAATAGATCAAACTTGACCAAGGATCTCCCAAAACTTGGTCAAGGGCCAACACCAGATGTAATGCAAGAAGTTGGACAGGTGGCGTGATTTCAAGCGGCACCAAAGGAATCACATGTTCTAGCAGTAAATAGGATATTCATATATCTCAAGGGTACAAAAGAGTTTGGATTATGGTATTCAAAAGGGAAGGATTTATCACTTATTCCCTACATAGATGTAGATTGGGCAGGTTGCATTAATGATCGGAGAAGCACAAGTGGAGCAATGTTCTACTTCGGTGAGTGTTTGGTATCTTAGCTAAGAAAGAAACGGTCATTAGTATCACTGTCATCCAAAGCAGAGTATCTTGCAGTAGCAACATGTTGTACACAGGTTTTGTGGATGAAACAAACTCTGACAGATATATAGTTTGAGTATGATGAGCCCATTCTGATACATTTTGATAATAAAAGTGCCATCATTATATCAAAGAATCTAGTGATGCACTCCAAGACGAAGCACATTCCAATCAAGTATCACTTTCTATGGGAACATGTTGCAACAAAGAACATCAGAGTTGAATATGTGGGAACAAAGGAACATGTTGTAGATATCTTTAAAAAATTGCTTCCAATGGAAGTCTTTGAGTATCTTCGATAGAGACTTGGAGTAATTTCTACTCCAAAATGAATGCTTTTGAATCCTTACCTTATATGTATTATATTTACACGAGGAAGCACCATAAAGAGGAAATTTCAGTTTGGGGGAGCAGTTTTAGGAATATTTCAGTCAGGGGGAGTAGCCCCTATGAGCAGTTGTCTTTTCCATTAATTTCAAAGGGGGAGAGATTCAGGAGATGCATGTATAGAGAGTTAGATATTTGGAGAGAGAACAGAGGCATGTTTCCAAGGGGAGCAATGGTCACAGGGGGTGCATGAGAAAATGACTTTAGTATTTCATCATAATGTTTCCATCAATTCCAAAGTGGGATATTATTGATTAATTGGGTTGGTTGTCATTGATGTAAACCCTTGAAGAAAATCTAGTAGAAAATTCCAGTATGGTTAAGGGACTTACGTTTCTTTGATGTATAATGGTATGGATATTAGTATATTTGCAGGTAAGACTATTCAAGATGGATAGTATATGTCATGCCATTTCTAGTGATATGTGGAATGTCACATAAATCCTCAAGGTTAGAGAGTTATGACCTTGTGAAGTTGGAGAACCCTCATGAGTTATCTAGAAGGTCAAAGAAGTTAAGTTATTCTAGAAGCTCCTAGAAGAAGTTGACTAGTCAAAGTGGGTGAAACTAGGAGTTAGTCATGGGTTAAGTTGTTGCAATAAGAAAATAATGAAAAATAAATTTGTTGCAACTAGAAGTGGAAAGTTTAATATTTGTGATTAAAGTGGTTATAAGTGGAAAATTGGTTAGAAGTGGGTTATCCCTAAAAGAAGGAAATTGGGTTAAGTTGGTTAGAAGGTAACCCCTTGAGGAAGCTACATGAAAGTATAAATAAGAGAGCAAGTCTCTCCTATTATCACCTATTGAGAAAATTGAATACATATTATTCTGTAAGTTTTATTGTAGGTACTCATTAATACATCTAAAGTTACGCAAGTCTAAGGTAGCACGAAGGATTGACGATGAAAGTTTTGGAATTGTAGAAAATACTGGAAAAAAAACCCTAGTTTTTTAGGTGTACATAGGTTGTAGTGGAGAAGGGAGCATATGTACGCGAGATGGCAGTATAATAGGGTGTGTACATGTGGAAAAAGACATAAAACTTGAGAAGATGAATATCTCAGGTCTCTAGAGTCTGAAAGCAAGATCCTGGAAGTATACAGTGATCAGGTACAATAGATCTGTCTACATGTTCAAAAGGTATGTCTTATTTCTATATGTAGTTGTATTTATTTGTCTACATGAGAAATGGTTATGGGGGTTTGAGGATTTTCCTTAGAGATTCTATTGGTTGTATGGAACTTATTGTATAAGTCAAATCTACATAAATACAATGCAGGTATATTTCATATATATCATTGGTACATCTTGTTATTGTTGAGGCACATCTTGTATTTCTTGGTATATGGTTAAGGTTTTTTATGGTATATGGTTGAGAGATTGTAGTTGTGAAGTTGTTGATGCAGTGTGAGGCTATATATTAGTATGGGTTTGATTTCTAGTCCATGTGAGGGTTATTACACTTGTTCATGATAACACACTCATGTATGGCACATTACTAGAGAGGTATAGATGCATATGGTTAAGGGATATGTATGAGAATGCATGTATAGGGCACAACTACAATTTGGATAGAGTGTCAGGTTGCAGGTTGATGTGACAACGGAGAAAAAGGGTTAGAGTTTTTCAAGAAGGTGAAAACCCTAGTTTTCAGAAGGCATACATAGGCTGCAGTATAGATAGGCCATGTACATATGTAGACTGCATTATATATAGGGAACATACATGTGTGAGTTGTAGTATATACAGATCACGTACTAGTTGGGTTTTTTTGGTACAGGATGAGTACAGGTACAGGTTGGTTACAGGAAGTGACACAGGTTGGTTACAGGTTGTTGGCACATATTGGTACAGGTTTATAGTGGTATATCTAACAGTGACAATGTAGCAATGAATTCATCATTTGACACTTGTATTTTAGGGTGGTAGGACGGGGCAAGGATAGGTGGTTGTAGCGACCTTTCAGTTGTAGCTGGAGAGAATAGGGGGTTCTAGCCTCCTTCTGGTTGTATCCAGAGAATTGGGGAGTTGGAGCTTCCCTTAGGTTGTAGCCTAAAAATATAGGGGGTCAGAGCCTCCTTCTAGTTGTAGCTAGAGAATAAAGGAAGTTGGTGCTTCCAATGAATGTAATTCTTAAAGACATATAAGAAAAATAATTATGTGGTTTTCTTCCACATTGGGTTTCCACATAAAAATATTGGTGTACTATGTATGTGTATGATTTTTCATTGTTCATTTTTTATTTACTCTACACTCATTGAATGATAATGATATATTGATCATAAATATAAATAACACTTACATATTGTGGTTTAAATGATTAAAAATCTATATTATTGATTCACCCCCCTCTCAGTAATCCAATAGAAGGATTTCACGAACCTATTTCTAGAGGGGTTGGATCCGTTCAACCAATTTAGATGCATGATCTTCCTAAGTGCGTGAGGAATCGGTCGATGGAGGTCCAACAGGAAAAGTATGAAGGGATATGTTGTTACTTTTCTTGATTGGGCAGTGTGGAGGCACCCTTGTAGGTGCAGTAAGAATATCTTTGTGCTTGTCTACAATATTGTTGATCTTCTTTTGCTAGATAGAAAGGTATTGCATCAAGGAC
>JZKD02S1715496.1:84342-107804 GCA_000966675.3 Picea glauca | reverse complement strand
ACTGGGAGATGAAAATGATATTCAGAGGGAATAATTACATTTCAGTATCAATCAAATACCTAAAAGGGACATGTTGGTGGGTGATGCCCAAGTACCTGCACACATACAAAACCAAATACCCGCTGTGAATGATATCTAAAAGTAAAGAACATATAACAGTTATTTGAGAATGGTGAACATGAGCATGCGTACCTAGGTGTGATGTGAGAAAAATTCTCCCCAGGGGCCAAGGAAGGATGGAGGCCCAGGGAGTGTGACTGTGTAGGTGGCGGGATCCTAATCCTGTGGTTGAAGATGGATCGGAAAACGGAAGCTCGGAGCTCCCGGAATTGATCCTGGAAATTTGGCAAAGGGACTATATATAGTTGTAGGGCCCACAATGCCACCTCATTTGTACCTGATGTTGTAGTGAGTGGATGATAGGTTTCAAAGAAGATTTGGAGATTTTGGGAGCTCCAGCCAGCCCATTCAGGATCAGCTAGTGCCAGGTTAGTGGTCATATCCTCCTAAATAGTAATTTAGATTTCTTTTTTGGGCAAGGCTTCTACGAATGGTCATATAGGGGGGTTTTGTGAGGGTGGGCCCCCCAATGCATGGGCGATCGAATAATTTGCACGCACGAGTGTGTGAATGTAATTGGGACAGCCACACATGGGGGCAATGGAATGGGGAAAACATGCGTGCATTGGATGTGCGCCTGTTCAAAGAACAGAAATGCATGCATGCGCGGTTGTGTTCCTGAAAATTCTGCATGTGTGCACAATTGTGTAGTGAACAGGCATGCTAGGATGCACATATGTGTGTGTGATAGGGTCGCATGCGTGTTCCCCTATATTTTCGATAGTCGTGCATGAGTGCACAACTAATGGATGAACAGGTGTGCATATGTGTGCGCCTGTGGGGGAAAACGTCACACCCTTGAGGGAAAGTTGAAGGGTGTAAAAACTTAACTTTTTTGGAGATTTTGGTGTCTTTATGGGTTGTGATGGTTGATCAAATATTGTATGTGTGGATGCAGGTGACCAGTTGATGATGCCTATCCATTGGAGGGAGGGGGACTGGGCGCACCTGAGAGAGGCGATGAGATATGAGGAGCCAGTTGTACGAGGCCCTTTGGCAACCTGTGGGTTCCTAAAAAAATTTTAGTGTCCACTGGTGTGGGAATAGGAATACCTATTACAGTTCTTGATCTTGATGTGGAGCCCTGATCTATAGTGGTTCATTGTATGAGGTGAGCATCTCCCATTCTCTGCAATGGAGGATGTGTATTTTTTTACTGGGCTCCCTTTTCGGGGAACCCTGCTACCAGCGGAGCCCATTTTACCTGTGGATGGTCAGTTGGTTTTCTTGGCCCAGACCTATTGTAGTGGAGAGGATTTTATGTTAGGCTTCGTGGTGAAGATAGGGGCAATGGATGCCCCTGTGCATCGATGCATTTCATTGATGATTGTGAGAGTTTATGGGTCTCTTGCTACTCAGCGGATTAGTGGCAGTCAATTGAGGATCATGCAGAGAGCATTGAGTGGTGATCACTTTTCCTAGGGGTTGATGCTACATGCCAAGATGGTTGGGAAGCACACCAGGTGTCAAGCTATGGAATTAGGATATTTTGCCTTTGGGTCGATCTTCGTAGCTTGGTTTTTGGAGTGGGTGCCGATGTTGTGCCTGAGATATTTATTGGACGCACTTGGTGTGTGAGAGGCATGACTGAATCGGTGGGCAATGATTTTGGTTCATCATGGGGGTGGGGAGGGTGGCCATTACTTTACGGTCGAGGCTACATGGGTGTGGTGTCATATGCCATAGATCATACTCTAATACCTGTATAGTGGGGTTGATCCAGGTGGATATCGGTGGCCAACCACCTTTTCCAAATGGCTCAAAACAATTTTCTGGAAATTTTGGCAATTTACTATTTTTAGCAGGTTTTAACTTCCAGGGCCATTTTGAGGGCCCAAATGAAGGTTTTTTGAGATCAAGGTTATTAATTATGACCAAAGGTATGATTGAGCCCCCAAAATGAATCTTATTGATGATATCTTTCCAACGAGCTATCACATGCCTAAAACGGAAATCGTATGCAAATGTTATGACCCCGGGAAGGATGTACTCACTTACCCAAACGGGGCCCACATGACTTTTGGTGCTTCATCTCCTAGGGTTAGGTTTTTGGATGTCTAGGGTTTTTGGAATTCTTGCTTATTGTAAAAAGGCCTTCAAAGCCTCATTTTAATCATATTCTTGTGAATGCGAATAGTCGTCACATCTCTTCTCAAAGATAAGTTGCCACCATTCTAGCGAGTCTTTCACTCTGTATTTTTACGGTCTTTGTACATTTCTTTCATTAATAGAAATCGTGTATTACTGTATCTCTGTTTATATGGTTGCATCTATGATATATTTCTATTATATTATTGGATATACGTGATATTTCTGTGCATTTATTTATTATATCTCTGCTCTCATTTCGTGTCGAAAATAATCTGGATCAGTGGTATCAGAGCAGGCTGCTCTTGATCATTTTTTTGAGTGCATGTCCCCAACGAGGTTCGAGTATAGAAAGTTGGGTCTCAATATTGTCTCTATTTAATACAATCTCTCTTGCACACCCAAGAAACCCTCAATGGCGAAAGAAAAGAAAAACGACGGAGCAGACGATCCTATCAATCTATTGCTTGAGCAAGCTCTCACGCAACAGAGGGATGAAATGATGGAGAATTTTTCCCACATCCTTCAACGCCTATCGATAGCATCAAGCGCATCTTCATCAAGTGTCCACTTTGGAGGAACCTCACCTTTCAAGGTACAAGTTAACTTTGATATTCTTGTATTTGAAGGATAGATAGATGCAGAAGCCCTAGAAAAATGGTTAACTCTGCTAGAAGGTTATTTATCTATTCACAATTTTTCCAACAAAGAAAAGATCACCTTCTCACTCCTTAAAGCTCTCCCTCATGTCAAAAATTGGTGGGAAACTTACTGGGAACAAATTTCCACAGAGGAGTCTGGAATATATGGGTCTGATCCCACTTGAGATTTTTTTGTGGATGCGGTAAAGGAATAGTATTACCCTGTTGGCAACTATGAGGACTAGTACATGAGATGGACCACACTGCGACAAGAGAGGGGCCAAGCAGTTCCAGAGTTCACCAATACCTTCCATACCTTACACACCAGTCTAGGTATCAAAGACTACGAGTGACATTTGGTTCTGAAATACCATGGGGCTCTACACAGATACATCCAGACTGAAATGGATTTTCTGGACATCTCATCACTCAGTGCTTCTTATCGATATGCTTTTAAAATCGAGCGGAAGTTTAAGCACTAGAAAAAACAGGATTTCAGATCTATAAATCCATAACAACCAAAGTATGACAAAGACAGCCCGAACAAACAGTCTCCCAAAAACTAGTCCAAGACACAGGAAAAGAAGGGTCACGGGAAGACAAAGAAGGACACCGGAAAATGGTGCGATTTCCACAAAATCCCCTGGCACAACACCGATGAATGTCGCTCAAAATAGTCATTTGTGGTCGAGATTAAAGACAAGGAACCGAACCCTGATTCAGAATCCGATTCTGAAAATACTAGTAAATGATAGATCATTGACGCAGACCCCACTACTATTGTCACAACCACAACAATTCAACCAGAAGAACCAACAAATCCTGAAGAGGGGGAGCACATTTTTCATTCACAGATGTGGGTGAAGGGGACCTCGCTACATTTTATTGTTGATAGAGGAAGCCAAAAGAATCTCATCTCAACAGAGGTTGTCAAACAGTTGGGATTGTCGACAACACCACACCCGCAGCCATATAACATCGGGTGGTTTTGCCAAGGACGCGATCTCCATGTCATCCAACAGTGTCTATTTTCATACGGCATCCAACCCTTCAAGGATGAGGTATTATGTGATGTTTCCCCACTAGATGTCTGTGATGTTCTCTTGGGCCAACCATATATGTGGAGACGCCATGTTGTTTATGAGTGTCGACCCCATAGTGTCATTGTTACTTTGGGGGGTCATCTCTACAGAATACCAGAGGTAGTTCCAACTACTGTTCCACCTAAAAAGTGTTGCAAGGTAGTATCTCATACTACAAAATTCAGCTTCTTCACAATCTGTTCAAAAGGAGAACAAAAGGACACTACAACCACTACATCCTTGCTCCAAGCACCTTCTATCCAACAGAAGCAGGTCGACAAGGATGTAACAAAGTGAAAAGATTCATTTTTCACACTGTCCTCTCATGTATATCGACTTGTTGAACAACCTCAACCTCAACAGGTTAGTGATATATTTCCACAAACTGAGCAGCACGATATCTCCAGCAAGACACATCTCACCAAGATGCAGATTAAACAAACAATTTTCCCTCTCCCCCGGGAACTCAATGCAATGGAGACCATTGCTTCCTAAGGAGGGAGGATTGATCCAGGTGGATATCAGTGGCCACCCACCTTTTCCAAATGGCTCAAAACCGTTTTCTAGAAATTTTGGCAATTTACTATTTTTAGCAGGTTTTAACTTTTGAGGCCATTTTGAGGACCCAAATGAAGGTTTTTTTTATATTGAGGTTATCAATGATATCCAATGGCATGATTTATCCCCCAAAATGAATCTCCTTGATGATACCTTTCCAACGAGCTATCACACGCCTAAAATGTAGATCGTATGCAAAAGTTACGACCCCGGGAAGTTGATGTACTCACTTACCCAAACGGGGCCCACATGACTTTTGGCGCTTCATCTCCTAGGGTTAGGTTTTTGGATGACTAGGGTTTTGAGCATTCTTGCTTATTGTAAAAAGGCCTTCAGAACCTCATTGTAATCATCTTCTTGCGAATGCGAGTAGTTGTCACATCTCTTCTCAGAGATAAGCTGTCACCATTCTAGTGAGTCTTTCAATCTGTATTTTTACGGTCTCTGTACATTTATTTCATTAATAGAAATCGTGTATTACTGTATCTTTTTGTTTATGGTTGCATCTATGATATATTTCTATTATATTATTAGATATATGTGATATCTCTGTGCATTTCTTTATTATATCTCCGCTCTCATTTCGTGTCGAAAATAATACGGATCAGGGGTGGACTTCTGGGAGGACCCAGATATGGTGCTACCCCCTGGAGAGGTGTTCGACCGTAGAGGTATGTTAATTGATGGTTTTTATTTTTATATAGTATAGAATATGTTTTATGTATGGATGGATGTTGATGCTATCATTTGTGTTGTGTGTGCAGATGTGGGACCTCACGAGCGTGAGGTTGAGTTGGTCAAAGCGTCGGCTCATTAGGGGCCTATGATACCACCACGGGAGGAGCCACATGTAGGGGAGAGATGACGGTGGGATGAGGTTGGTGCGAGGTCACCCAATGATAAGAGAGAAAGCAAGAGATGTCGATTTGAGGACCCGGGTGCAGGGCCTTCACATGCTTCTCCGACAAGGGTTGGGGGTGAGTTCAAGAATTTTCGTCGTTGATTGGAAGTGGTACTACAGGGGGTGCCTGAGGGCATGTGGATGTGTATTCAGGACAAGGGATTCATGGAGCAGTGTGTGGGCCTTCCAATGGAGTTGTAGACCCTGATCCGCAGAGCAGCTGTGGCGGGGATGGCTATGACTAGGCAACTACCCCGAGGACCTAAGGGACCCCTAGCTAGTGGGGTACCTCCTCCAAAGAGAGGACCAGGTGGTGGAGCCCTAGAGGCACCATGAGTGCCTCTGTATATGTATGTTTTTATTTGTATAGTCTTGCGAGCCCATTTTGTATATGGTGTTGTGACACCAATTTTATAATTTATAGGGGTGAGGTGGTTCACCTGCCTACAGATGTTGGACATGTTGTACTATTTTTTGTAAACATTGATAGCATATTGATCGATATATATGAATATACATTTGGGATATATATGATGTTCACATGTGATGATGATTTTTAGTGCTTTTTATGATATCTAATCTATATGTTGTGACAGATTTTGTGATGGTTTATGTATGTGTAATGGTATTGTGATGTGATAAATGTCAATCTAACACTAGGTTATCCATATTATCTACTATTTTATTAAATTTTCTTGGAATATGTGTAAATGTGATTGATCCAAAATGTCGATATAAAAGTCTAACTTGCAGGTATTTGTGGAAGAGGCAAGGATCGCAGACATGGTACACATTGTTGAGCTGAAGGACAACGAGCTAGGAATATAGTAAGACATGAAGGTGGAGGATATGGCGGTGACTAGCCTCGACGAGGAGGCAAATGACGGTTGTTTATTTGGCTTGGTTATTGGTTGTTGAGCCCAAACATATGTCATTGGAGTGGAGCAGTTCGTGTGAGGGGGAATAGAGGGCCCAAGCGGTTGAAGAGAGATTTTGTGTCCATCGGCTAGCTCCGTCAGCGTAACCAATGTGGTAGGCCGATGGTGAAGGAATCTGTTAAGAACATAAATGGTAGATTAGACGCAAGGCATGGAGGGAATAAATAAGATTAAAAACTCTACAAAAATGTGTACAAAAAGAAAAGTCCTAGTGTAGAATGGCTACGCTCAGGCGTAAAATTTCTTTAAGTACAACCTGTTGATGGGTTCTTTGAGAGGGTGGCCTTCAAGGGAGGCCAAGATGTAGGCACCATTAGTGAGGCAATGTTGGATGATGTAAGGTCCATGCCATAATGACTCGAATTTTCCATGGTCGAGGGTGTCGTGAGCGATATCGTAAGCAAGTACGAGGTTGCCTTCGGTGAATGAGTGAAGGTTGACATGGTGATCAAAGATGACCTTTGATTTTTTTTTGGCCTCCTCATTGTTCTGTAATGAAGATCGACGATCTTCATCCAGCGACTCTAAGTTTAGCAAGCGCTTCTCCATCAGAGCAGTGTCAGTTAATAGCTCAATAGCAGTGTGTAAGGTGGGAATTTCGCACTCGATGGGTAGAGTGGCATCGACCCCATGGAATAGATGAAATGGTGTGAAACCAGTGGCAATTTTAACTACTGTGCGATAGGCCCATAGTGTGGAAAACAACATATGATGCCAATTGGTCTTATGTTTGTTAACCATGTACTGCAACATGGTTTTGAGGACCTTGTTGACTGCCTCTACTTGTCCATTGGACTGAGGGTAGTATGGGGAGGCGAAATCGTGGGAGAAGCCTAACCTGGAGGAAAGTTCGATGAAAATCTCATTCTTGAAGTGTTTCTTGTGATCATAGATGAGTTGTAGTGGGACTTCGAAGTGGGAGATGACATGGTTAAAGAAAAAATGTGCTGCAATGTCAACGGTGTTGTTGAAGGTAGGCATTGCTTCAGCCCACTTGGTGAAGTAATTGACTGCAACGATGATGTATTTGTTTCCATTGCTAGATGGAGGCTTGTAATTCATGAAGTCTATTTGACATTTCCAAAAGGGGCCTGCAATAATGACTGGGTGTAAAAGAGTAGTTGGTGCTCGCGCTTTGTTGGCATATGTCTGAAATTTATCACACCGCTTCACAGCGTGGGTGCAATCGCGAAACAATGTGGGCCAAAAGTAGCCTGCTCAAATGATTTTCTGGGCAGTGGACATCCCTGAGAGGTAGCCATCACAAACACCATTGTGGAAATCATTCAAGACTCTATCGGCCTCATAGATGGTCAAACATCAACAGAGTATGGTGTCGACTCCTCATCGATATAAGATGTCATCGATGAGGAGGTAGCGAGGGGCCTGGTGTTGAATACGTCGACGATCATCTCGAGAAAGGTGATTCCCAAACTTCTGTGTTTAGAGGTAGACGAGGAGATCATCGTACCAGGGGTCATCCAAGGGGATTTAAAAGAGATGTTTGTCGAGGAAGTATGTATTGATGGGAGAACTGGTAGTATTGGGGGGAAATGTCATAATGAGTTAAGCGAGAATGAGGGATTTCTTGCTCTAGGGTGTTGAAAATTCGAGGTCGTACTCTTGAAGGATGTTAATCCATCGGGAAAATTTACCATTAATTTGTCGGTGACTGAGCAAGTATTGCATGGGGTTGGAATCGGATATGACTTTGGTAGTTCGAAGCAGGATGTAATGGTGAAGTTTTTGGACTGAGAGGACAACTGAAAGGGAAAGTTTCTCTTTGTGATTGTATTTCAAGGGTGGTCCTGAAAGATTTTTTCTAATGTAGTAAATTATATGCTCACTATCATCGTCCCCTAGTTGGACGAGAACTCCTGCTACTGAGACGGTTGAGGCTGATAAGTAGAGGATATAGTCGCAGTCATAGTTAGGTGGACTAATCAATGGAGCATTGGAGAGTGTCACTTTAATATCATCGAAAGAGGTTTGGGCATGTTCATCCCATTTTAATGGGATGTCATGGGGTAGAAAGTGAAGGAAGTTGTGTGCGTGAGTGGCGTAATCTGGGACAAAGCATCGTAGAAATTTAACTTTTCCTTGTAGATGCTACAGTTGGCGTAAATTCCATGGTGGGGATATTTATGTGATGGCTTGGACCTTGAGGGGGTCCACGGTGATGCCACATTGGGAAACAATGAACCCAAGGAGGTGTTCAACAGTGACGTAGACTACACACTTGAGGGGGTTCAAGCAGATATTGTATTGATGACACCTTTGGAAGATGATCCGTAAATCATCGATATGTTGAGTGTGTTTCTTGGATCGAGAAGTGAGGTCATCCAAGTATGCAAGGGTGATATGAGCCAAATCATGAAAAATGTATGTCATGGCTTGTTGGAAAGTTGCGCCAGCGTTCTTGAGGCCAAAAGGCATGACAAGATATGAAAAAGTTCCCTAGGGGGTAGTGAATGTGGTTTTATATTGGTCGGTTGGGTGGATCTTAATTTGGTTGTAGCCAGAGAAACCGTCCATGAAGGACAAAGCCTCATGACCGACGCAATCATCGATAATTTGGTCGATAAAGGGCATTGGAAAGTTGTCTTTGGGACAGGCATGATTGAGATCATGGAAGTTCGTAGAGACGTGGATAGTGCCCTATTTTTTGTTAATGGGGACAGGGTTGGAGACCCATGACGTATATGCAATGGGGTATATGAACCCAACAGCGTAATTTTTCAATCTCGGCTTTGATGGCTGCTTATTTTGATGGGTGAAGTGGACGTTGCTTTTGTTGTATAGGTATGATATCAAGCCATGTGTCTATATGATGCTCGACAATAGAGGGATCAAGGTCGGGCATCTCTATGTATGACCAGGCAAAAATGTCCTGGTATTCCTGGAAGAGAGCTTTGTAAGCTATGAGTTCTTTAGGAGAGAATGCGGAACCTATGGTGATTTCCTCTATGATTCCAGGTTTGATGGAAATATCGATTTTGATGATGGTGGAAATGTTGGCCATGTTTCCTTTTTCAAAATCATCGAGGGTAGGGATAGGGTTATTGAACCAATATATATGCTCTGATGGGAGAAACTATTTGGTTTCGATTGCGTATATGGAGTTTTGGTTAGGAGGCGCAATGTATTTTTGTGAAATAAAGAGTGTTATGTGATGAAGCGGATCCCATATGCAATTGGGGGTAGTTAATTCCTTGAGGATGTCTTCGTCGCAGTGGAAGTGTCGAGGATACAGGGGATCCAGAAGAGTAACATTGGTGATTGCCACTATGTGGTTGTCTTCTAGTGGTGAAGAGGTAGGGGGGGTGACTTAAGGGGGTTGCGATGGTTCGCTTGATATGAACCAAATATCAAGATATTGTGGGTTGAAAATGTTAGTCAGGCTTAAGATTTCCGTGGGGAAATGAACTGGAGAATTGGGGGGATTTGGGGGAAAATCCTTATATAAACTATCCAGGAACCATGAGGGAGTAGGGAGTGGCTCAATCTTAGGAGAGAAGATATGAACAATATCAAGTGATGGAGTAGGGGTAATCACTGGTTCTGCTGGTAGTGGGGGGGGTGTAGGATTTTGAATGAGGGCCATTTGGCGATGCCTGTATTCAATGATCATAGGACATTGATATGTGAAATGATCAAGTGATTTGCATAGAGAACAACGACATCTCATACATTCATTGATTAATGTCGTGACATAGTGGATGTCAATGACATGTGGTTGAAACTTGAGATGACGTAGATGGAAGGGGTTCTTGCAGAAAGCTTTGGCGGACTTCCATTAGCATCTGCGAAATTAAGGTAATGTTGGGCAATTGTGGGAGTAATGGCCATACTCTGAATAGATGGCACATGCAAATTTGGTTCACAACCCTTTGCTACCTGTATTAGGGGATGCACTGGTAGTAATGGAGGAAGTGACGAGTGGTTTCGTTGCCCGAGGGAGTTGAATTAAATTGCGTAGCTTGGGAAGAGATGGGCATTTATTGGTGGGGTGTTCATCTTTCTTGCATAGTGCGCAAGGAGGCTGACCTCATGGGGGAAGTGAAGCGGTGGGATCTTTCTTTTTCCATCTACCCTCAGCTATAGCAATGGTGCTAGAGAGTGTGGGTGAGGGTGGAGCGGTTGGAGTAAGTATTGGAATCTACATCAGGATTCCTTCGGTTTGGGGAGGGAGGATGGTTGAGGGACCATCGCAGGTGGATGTAGATACCATACTAGGATACCCATCACCATATTGGGAAAGGTAAGCATTGCAGCTACTTGGAAATCTTATACACCTAGTGGGGGGTAAAAAAAAGGGATTTGAGTAATGGCTTGGGGGACTGTGTCCCAAACTGGGATGTGGCCTTGGGGGAGGGTGAAATCAAGAATAGGGGGAGCTGAAGAGTTCTCCAAGGATTCTTGAGGAAGGAGCTTTGCAGCAAGTGGGACGTTAGATAGTAAGGAAGCTTCTGTGGGAGAAAGGTTATCTCCATTTTTTTGTGCCATTGGATGAAATGACACATACTTGTGCTGAGGGATGTATGAGCGGCGGTGCTCCATGGTATGTCCCTGGAAAGGATGGGTGTTTGAAAATTTTGGGACCCATCTCGATGAGTGAGTAGGCATCGATATTAGTGTTGACAAAAGGTAAGATTTTATCGATGTTGGAGGAAGGGTTGGGCTCATAATGTGACACTTGGTCGATGGTGACGATCTTCCCGTTGTGGGGGAACATCATTTTTCAAAACACAGAAGAGGCCACATCCTTCATAGTGTACATGTATCTACATCTGAAAAAGATGTTGTAATCGAGCGGAGCATTGATAACTTCAATGTAAATGAGGATAGTCTTGCCCCCGAGTTCAATGGGGACATTTTGAAAGATCCCTTTAGGAGAGGATAGGTCTCCATCATAAGATCTAAGAGTGATGGAAGATGTTATAAGCTCAAGGGAGACACGTTTCTACCATACAGATTTGGACATGATGCATGTGGATGCACCTTCATCAATGATGCAACAATGAACTGTGATGTTTTGGATTTAAACCAGTATTTGGAAAGAAACTAGAGCGGGGAGATGGGGTTCCCCACTATCAAGATCAAAGGTGATGAGTCGAGTGTCAGTAAAGTCAACTACCCCCAGGGTGTAAACTAATGACTTCCATTGAGTAGGAAAGGTTTGAGGGACTTATAAAACTGACATGGCAACAAGAGATTGTTCCAAGTCATCGACGAGACTATAATTGTGGGCTTCCCTAGCCTGAGGGTTGTTGGCATTCCGTCGCAATGGGATGTGAGTAATACAAAGGGGTAACTCAGTATTACGGCATGGAATCATCAAAGGGTGTCCACTTGTGATTGGGGTTGCTTCCAAGGTAGTGGGAGTAGAGTCGAGGGGTTCTCTATATTGACGACTGCATGTTTATAGAAGAATTTCTTCCTCACTAGTGAGGAGGATAGTGCGATCTGCAGAAGTGCCCGGGTTTGGATATTGTCCCATCTGTGGTGGGGCAAGCTGCATCTTCTGTTGGGTTTTCATCACCCCTTGGTGTGGAATGGGGTTTTGCAGTACGGATGGGGGTGGTTGATGTACATATTTTTGAGGGGCCTCTGAGGGGCAGGTAGTGTTAGGGGATGTGGTCCATTTTCGAATTCTTTCATCCATTTAAAGTCAGCAATTTGAGGGCAATGGTGAATATAATGGCCATACTCACTGCAAAGGGCACAAGGGAAGTTTGTCTGAAGATTGTTGTTACTCTTCCCTTGGCGTTTGTTATTATTCCTCCCTTGGGGGTTCTGGTTCCCCTGATTCTAGTTTCCCCCGATAGGTTGGTTATGTTGGGGGTGACTCCCTCCTGGTCCTGGATTATTATTGTTTCAGTTTTTTCCTTTCTTTTTGGCATTATTCAACTGATGGGTCAGATTTTCCATATTCAGTTGTTCGAAATTGTGGACTTGCTAAATGGAAGAGGGTTGAACAAAGTTAACCCCAGCGTGTGGTTATCCTTGTGGAGAAGCAATGGGCTGGGGAGGACCAGGAAATGGGAAGTACGGATTATGTTGTGGCAATGATCCATAAGTTACATAGGAAGGCATGGTGCTTTCAGTAGTGCTTAGGGTGTAATCAGAGGTAGAGGTGTTTCCAAAACTAGGTTGAATAGTCGGGCGCATCATGGGTGTCGGCGAGGGTCTTCTTATGGGTGGAGGGAGGGAAACATGGTATGGTTGTTGATAAGGGGGAGGAGGGTAGTAAGGATTTCCTCCATATACCAGCAAACATGGGGGTGTACCATACGTAGTTGGTTGTGGGGGTATGGATTGTGGTGTTTTGTGGTACCAATCAATCCATCCATGGAGTGAGACATCTCAGGTTTGTCCTGTCCAAATGGCATGGCTCTCAGGGTGTCAGGTAGTACCATATATAAGTATCATGACTATGAATAAATGAGTTCGAACTATTGAGCCTTACCGATGCCTTCTTCTTTAGACTGGGAGAAGGTGGAAATCACATCCTCGGCAAGAAGGGAAACAAGTGATTTGAGAAATCAATTGAGGCATTGTTGCTTGGTGGCTTCAACTTTGCATAGACTACGTCACCAATGTCATTCGTGAATGTGGTCAGCGATGTGTGTAGTGGAGGTTTATTTAAAATCTGAGAGCAGTTCGATACCATTGTCATGGAAGATTGGTAATTGAAAGAGGATCAAAAATTCTTTGGCCAAAGATTCAAAGGCCACATGGGACCCATATTTTTCTTCTACATAACACTTGGTTGATGGGTCAGTGAGTGTGTGTTGAAATAACCTCAATTGGACGGAGTCATCCATGATGTTGTTTGAAGAGCACCATAAGTGGAAGGTCGTGATATGGTTGGTCGGGTCGTCTCCTGCTTTTCCTTCAAACTTGGGGATGTCTGAAGGGAGTTTGGTAGGCATTGTAGGCCATGTGGGTTCATGAAATATAGGATCATTGGTGAGCTTAGTCAAATCTGGTATGTTGAGGGAAGCCAAGTAAGGTATTTGGGGTGGCGGTGGAGGATTAGTTATAGCCATGGTGTGAATTTTTTGTGTACCTGACCCTTGAGAGGGTTAGATGGGGTTGTAATTCCTCCTTGGGAAGAAGTTTTCCCCCCACTTCCATGTAAAGGAGAGAGAGTGGACATTTGACCTTGGGAAGTGGACCCAATTAAAGTGGAACCAAGCAAAGTTGATCCCAAGATAGTAGCACTCACAAGGGTGTGAGAAGGTGGAGCCAATGAGTTGGCAAGACTAGGAACTCCCCCTAGNTTGAAAATTTTGGGACCCATCTCGATGAGTGAGTAGGCATCGATATTAGTGTTGACAAAAGGTAAGATTTTATCGATGTTGGAGGAAGGGTTGGGCTCATAATGTGACACTTGGTCGATGGTGACGATCTTCCCGTTGTGGGGGAACATCATTTTTCAAAACACAGAAGAGGCCACATCCTTCATAGTGTACATGTATCTACATCTGAAAAAGATGTTGTAATCGAGCGGAGCATTGATAACTTCAATGTAAATGAGGATAGTCTTGCCCCCGAGTTCAATGGGGACATTTTGAAAGATCCCTTTAGGAGAGGATAGGTCTCCATCATAAGATCTAAGAGTGATGGAAGATGTTATAAGCTCAAGGGAGACACGTTTCTACCATACAGATTTGGACATGATGCATGTGGATGCACCTTCATCAATGATGCAACAATGAACTGTGATGTTTTGGATTTAAACCAGTATTTGGAAAGAAACTAGAGCGGGGAGATGGGGTTCCCCACTATCAAGATCAAAGGTGATGAGTCGAGTGTCAGTAAAGTCAACTACCCCCAGGGTGTAAACTAATGACTTCCATTGAGTAGGAAAGGTTTGAGGGACTTATAAAACTGACATGGCAACAAGAGATTGTTCCAAGTCATCGACGAGACTATAATTGTGGGCTTCCCTAGCCTGAGGGTTGTTGGCATTCCGTCGCAATGGGATGTGAGTAATACAAAGGGGTAACTCAGTATTACGGCATGGAATCATCAAAGGGTGTCCACTTGTGATTGGGGTTGCTTCCAAGGTAGTGGGAGTAGAGTCGAGGGGTTCTCTATATTGACGACTGCATGTTTATAGAAGAATTTCTTCCTCACTAGTGAGGAGGATAGTGCGATCTGCAGAAGTGCCCGGGTTTGGATATTGTCCCATCTGTGGTGGGGCAAGCTGCATCTTCTGTTGGGTTTTCATCACCCCTTGGTGTGGAATGGGGTTTTGCAGTACGGATGGGGGTGGTTGATGTACATATTTTTGAGGGGCCTCTGAGGGGCAGGTAGTGTTAGGGGATGTGGTCCATTTTCGAATTCTTTCATCCATTTAAAGTCAGCAATTTGAGGGCAATGGTGAATATAATGGCCATACTCACTGCAAAGGGCACAAGGGAAGTTTGTCTGAAGATTGTTGTTACTCTTCCCTTGGCGTTTGTTATTATTCCTCCCTTGGGGGTTCTGGTTCCCCTGATTCTAGTTTCCCCCGATAGGTTGGTTATGTTGGGGGTGACTCCCTCCTGGTCCTGGATTATTATTGTTTCAGTTTTTTCCTTTCTTTTTGGCATTATTCAACTGATGGGTCAGATTTTCCATATTCAGTTGTTCGAAATTGTGGACTTGCTAAATGGAAGAGGGTTGAACAAAGTTAACCCCAGCGTGTGGTTATCCTTGTGGAGAAGCAATGGGCTGGGGAGGACCAGGAAATGGGAAGTACGGATTATGTTGTGGCAATGATCCATAAGTTACATAGGAAGGCATGGTGCTTTCAGTAGTGCTTAGGGTGTAATCAGAGGTAGAGGTGTTTCCAAAACTAGGTTGAATAGTCGGGCGCATCATGGGTGTCGGCGAGGGTCTTCTTATGGGTGGAGGGAGGGAAACATGGTATGGTTGTTGATAAGGGGGAGGAGGGTAGTAAGGATTTCCTCCATATACCAGCAAACATGGGGGTGTACCATACGTAGTTGGTTGTGGGGGTATGGATTGTGGTGTTTTGTGGTACCAATCAATCCATCCATGGAGTGAGACATCTCAGGTTTGTCCTGTCCAAATGGCATGGCTCTCAGGGTGTCAGGTAGTACCATATATAAGTATCATGACTATGAATAAATGAGTTCGAACTATTGAGCCTTACCGATGCCTTCTTCTTTAGACTGGGAGAAGGTGGAAATCACATCCTCGGCAAGAAGGGAAACAAGTGATTTGAGAAATCAATTGAGGCATTGTTGCTTGGTGGCTTCAACTTTGCATAGACTACGTCACCAATGTCATTCGTGAATGTGGTCAGCGATGTGTGTAGTGGAGGTTTATTTAAAATCTGAGAGCAGTTCGATACCATTGTCATGGAAGATTGGTAATTGAAAGAGGATCAAAAATTCTTTGGCCAAAGATTCAAAGGCCACATGGGACCCATATTTTTCTTCTACATAACACTTGGTTGATGGGTCAGTGAGTGTGTGTTGAAATAACCTCAATTGGACGGAGTCATCCATGATGTTGTTTGAAGAGAACCATAAGTGGAAGGTCGTGATATGGTTGGTCGGGTCGTCTCCTGCTTTTCCTTCAAACTTAGGGATGTCTGAAGGGAGTTTGGTAGGCATTGTAGGCCATGTGGGGTCATGCAATATAGGATCATTAGTGAGCTTAGTCAAATCTGGTATGTTGAGGGAAGCCAAGTAAGGAATTTGGGGTGGCGGTGGAGTATTAGTTCTAGCCATGGTGTGAATTTTTTGTGTACCTGACCCTTGAGAGGGTTAGATGGGGTTGTAATTCCTCCTTGGGAAGAAGTTTTCCCCCCACTTCCATGTAAAGGAGAGCGAGTGGACATTTGACCTTGGGAAGTGGACCCAAGTAAAGTGGAACCAAGCAAAGTTGATCCCAAGACAGTAGCACTCACAAGGGTGTGAGAAGGTGGAGCCAATGAGTTGGCAAGACTAGGAACTCCCCCTAGAATAGAAGGTATATTTAGCAATTGTATGGAACGATGGGGATTTTGTGGGTCCCCTATGATGTCCGACTAGCGAAGTGGATGTGTGAAAATGGTGATGAAAGCAATAAATGAACAAGAGTCTTTGCTATAATTTTTGGACCTTCATAATATATTTCAAAATTGTATGTAATTACAAGGTTATCATACAAAAATCAATTGATAAAGAACCATATATGTGGATAGGTGGAGTTTGTCCATATGGGAGAACAAAGAAAACATATGCTCATGTCCTAAAATACGTAACATCCTTCCTATCAAAATAGCACTGGACCTTCCAATAGCCCTCAACAGTGGGGTCTGAAGCCACTGGAAGAGGAACTAGTGAAGGATGAAACAATCAGTTATAATGAGGGGTAGAGGGGGCATATCCCAAAATATTTGGCGATATTTCCCAATAGCCACACAAAATCCAATCAAGGTGCAATTGCAACCCACAATTTCCACCTAGGTAGATGTTCTAAGATTTGGTCACTAGGTACCTCAGTCAAAGTGCAGCATTTAGATTTTCGGCCTTAGAAATGGGTCACGGGTTGGATCCAATCCAAGAAGTGGGTGCCTCAAGGGGGGATTCATAGAACAACTAGACCTTAGCCTTCAACCCTTCATGGGTATCTCCCTGCCTTATGGTGTTAGGAACACTTAACTTGGAGGATTTTAAAGTTCCCTATTTGACAACTTCTATTGTTTGAAGAAGTGAGAACTAGATAACGGGGAGTTATTTGGATGCCTATCCCCAAAATCCTACCTAGACTAAAAATATTCTTTTGGCACCTCCTGTGGAGGAAAACTTAGTGAGTTTTTTTTTTTTTAAATTAGATGTGGTTTGTTTGAGAGATTGGGGGTGTGAACCAATCTCGTTGAATTTAAGTGGGAGTGGATAGTTTTGTTGAGAAAAGGGTGGCGTGTTTCGGGATCCCTTTGGAGAAAAATTACTTCAACCTCCACGATTCTATATGAAACTATGTGAGTGAGTGGTGACTTTGTGTGTGAACAAGTGAAAGTGTGACAAAATTTTGAATAAGTTAGGTGTCACCTTGCTACATGTGGACTTTGTGTGGTCCTTACAAGTCTTGATTACCTAATTTGTGAAATGTCATTGGTACAACCTTGCGGAATTTTAAAGTCCCTAGAGAACTAGCATGTGGACATATGGGTCCTTACCAATCCTTTAACTCCCTAGTGTGATTTAATCTAAGAAATCTTTAAAAAACTATCATAGATTGTGGACATGTGGGCATGTATGGGCCCGCTACAAAAACCTTTAAACTTCCTTAGTGATGTAATCTAAGAAAGTAGATTCAAAACTATCCTATCTTTGTAGCATGTGGGCATGTATGGGCCCTTGCAAATTTAATATGTGTTTGAAAAGAAACTAAGAGGAGTCTCGAGGGGGTTGTTGTCCTCTCCTAAAGATTTTTTAAGGGAGATGAAATTTTCCCTCAATCATTTTCCCTAAAGATCGCTCTATGTCACGAGAGAAGAGCATACTCAATAATTGGCGTTCGATTTCTAGTCCCAATGCAAGTGATTATATATGTGATATAGAATGATTCAAACATAACTTTAATCAAATCAAGCCATCCATGTGGAAAAATGAAAACAAAAAGAGGATAAATATGAATTTTTAACCCCCTAAGTGCCTATGTTTTAACTAACCCTTCATGTGGAGAGGGAATCTAAGTGTGGTGCATATTACAATTTGCATAGAATCAAGCTTAATAAGGCTATGGGCCTTCAACAGATCATAAAAACCCTTATAATGTATGATTTTCTAGACAGATGTGTGGGTCGCAGAGTAGACAGAGGCGCATTTGGCGCCAATGCCCAAATCAAAAATGACCTTTTGACACATATGCGCATAATGCACTAAGCAACATAGTGATTTTTGCGCACGTGCTCGGAAGACATGAATGTGGGTTAAAAAACCCGTGCACTTTGTGTTACATGGCCGAGAATAAAATTTCAGATGAAATTCTCTCAGCTCAGCTCTTAAATTAGGTTTTTCCAGATAGGCATGGACCGGTTATGGTTACTACAAGTTAAATAAACCAAAAAGAAGTGCTCAAACAACACAAATGGGGAGGAAATTGATACATATCCCCAGTGGAGTCACCAATCTATTGTATCATTTTCATCACCTAAATGAGCAAAAGAAGGACACTTACCAGTCCAGTTGGGTTAGATAGACAGGACAGAGATGAATGCAAGAGTTAAAAACATCAAGAATAATAAATAAACAAACAACTAAGCTAATAACAATTAAATAAACTAAACTAATTTGAATAAGGGAAATAGAAGCAAAAATAAACAACATTCATGCCACTAATGGATAAGTTGTATTAGTGGGAAAACACTGAAGTGAAAGGGAGACTTATGGGTCCCCTCTTCCTTCAAGGGAGGGCTCTTGAACCCCCAATGATTGAGATATTCTTACAAATAGAAAAATAGAAGGAAATGGTGAAGAAATCCAAATCTCATTCACTCAAGAGGTGATGTGAATGGCTAAATGATATAATGCTTGTATGCTCTAATGAGGGAAGAGGTTCTTCCAAGAGAATATAGGCAACATAACAATACAATTGAATTCTTGGAAATGTAGTGCACCCATGGCCTCTTTTTATAGCAAATTTTTGAGGCATTATTCGACCAATCCTTAGTGTGAACAAGGGGCTCTTTAGGGCACCCTTAGGTCTTTGACCAGCCCTCCACTCGGATTCAGCTTGGATTTGGGTGTCAAATAGACTTGGGAGATGAACCAGAAGTGGGTGGAAGGCTGACCAAAATCATAAATGTGTCATTCTGAGGTATGCACAACTTTTTGCGTCCACAGTCATGAATCGGGCGCATGTGCGTTTTTCCGGCGTTTTCGACTAGTGCATGTGCATGTGCTTCCTTTGTATCCTTAGAGCATGTTGATTTTATAACCAGTTGTATAGTTTTGTGCCCTTTGGAAATGCATTTTTGAAGTTGTGGGTGAACTAATAGGTGTTTGGAGATGTTGTATTCCTATAACCATTTGTGGACGAAATTTCAGTGATAACAATCAGTTTTGAATCCCTAATTCACCATCAAAGCTTATTTGAAAGTATTGGGAACTAGTTTGAATGTTTAGTGCTTCATTGCCCAATAAATACTCGATGCTTTTTATGGTTATTTCTACACTAAGTAATTTATTTTATTCCTAGTATATATATATATATATTGACTTCTTCAAATAGGGAAAACAATCTTTACTTGCTCATCCACCTAAAATATAGCTCGTACAAATTGATTTTCTTGTGTCTTGGGCAGGTAGAAACACTTTCCGTAGGTACTCAAAGACTTGGAAACCTTAAAACACTTTTGAGGCGTGCCATCAACACCATCCTCCAATTAGAAACTCAACCTATAGGGGAATTTATTTCATCATTTCACCTGGGATCCACCCCCTTGAGGTGATCACTTCACCTCTAAAGTGACAGGAATACCTATCTAAGATGAAAATGGGTAGGTTTTATCATAGTTTTTTCCATGTTTTGGTTTGGGTCGGGATTTTCCCAACCTACAACTTGTGCGATAAAATTTTGTCATCGTTGCCATGGAGGATTATAAATCCTCTTTTGTGCCCTAATGACACTTTGGAAATATTTTGTCCCAAATCATTTACCCCAAGATTTCCTGGAGACTCCACTTGAAGGACGTTCCCCTTCCACCCTCGATGAGCCTTTATCTCATATGGTGACTCCACCATCCAAGAACCCACCTTTCCTTAAATTATCACCCTTTCCATAATTTTATGATCCTTGATCTCATATGGTGACTCCATTGAGGTGTCGTTTTAGTGAATGGAAATATGGCACCATGGGATGAACCGTCATCCAAAACTTGTCATGCATCGAGAAGGGCACTTTTACAAATGGAAATGTAAAACGTGTTGTGCATCGAGAAGGTAACTTTTACAAATGGAAATGGAAAAGGATGCTAACAACTTTGTTGAAGAACTGATGAATTGTGTAAAAGAGTTATTTCAAAAATATTCCAAAGAACTAGCCCATGAAGATAAAGAAATGATTGAAGGATAGATATATGAAGAAAGTTACCAAGAATATCCCGATGAAGTTTCTCATGTTGAAGATATGGAAAATACATTTGATGAAGATGAAGTGCTTATATATTCCCTTCCACTTAATTAAGATATCCATGCCTCTTCTCCTTCTAAAAATCAAGAAGAGAAGATGATGAATTGTGACCCTTTCAAAGATCTGGATGATACTTTATTCCATGACTTTGGAAGTGAATAAGTGTTAGAGGATCCCTTGAATGCGACAAACCCTTTTGGAAAATGAAAAATAATCATTTTGTTTTAAGGATCAAGCCTCTTGTGATGAAGAGGTGATGGAGGAGCATGTCCATAAAGAGAAAGAATAGTTTTGATGAGGTGCAACATTTTGACAAGACTCGTGAGGAATCATTACATTTTATCCTACTTGATGAAGTTGATGTTTTCCAACCTTACTCACCTCTTGCAAATGAAGTTGAATAAGAAAATAGTCTCAATAATGAAGAATCTTAAGATTCAGTTGAAGCCTCCCTAACCTCTATTTTTCCTGCACATGAAAAAAAAAAGATGTTCATTTTCAATCACATTGATGGTCTTATGAAAGAACCCTTAGATATGGTTGATGAGCATATTGACACTTTCATACAACCTAGGAGACGCGGATGGGATTTTGTTCATTTCAATTTTGATAGAGACCCCATTTACGACATTGAGGGTGGCTCTCGAGCATAAGGGGTTGAGTTGTCATCAGAAGATTGGTCTTCATGTGTATATGATTCATATGTTTGGAATCCTGATGATGATATTACTAAATATTTTTTCTGTCCATTCAAGAATGACCCAACACAACATTTTTAGGATGATATTCGGCCATCCCTTGGGAGTTATGATGCAAATCCTTTTGGGGATGAAGGATTTTTCTATGAGGACTTTGAGCCACCTTTATCCTCAATTTTAGATGAACACTGGGATGTGTCCATCCCATAGAAAAAAAAATCTCACTCTACAAAGACAAAGTATTTTCATATTGGGGATTTCCAAAAGATTTGTAGATGAAGAGGCCAAGTTTTTATTTCTCTAGACCTGAGCATGTCCCTTACCTCATTCCTTCTTCTCAAGGAAATCATGAGGTCTTATTGGGATATGTCATATCTTCTTCGTATTCAGGAAGAGCCATCATCTACATATGGTATCCCTCTTGAGAGATGGAATGATCAGGGTTGTGGTTACACTTTCAAGCAGCATGATCAGGCTGATGGTTTCTCTTTCCAACAATATTTCCTCCCTCCCACCCATCTCCATTAAATTCATTTCATGATTGAATATATATCTATTTATTCTCATGATCATTACGTGTTTGACTTATCCTTTTTTTTCCATAAGTAATAACACGAGGAGATACTTTGATGAGATGATCAATTCATTTCATTGGTTGTATGACTTCACCTAACATCACCTATCACTTGATCTTCAAGGCCCTAAGGCCCTAGGTAAATAGGTAGGTCATCCTGATTTCTTGCATTTTCATATTGATTGTTCATGGTAGTTTAGTTTCATTTCATTTTTTATTTTCATTTTTCTCTACTTGCACTATTGATTTACATGTTTTTATTTTCATCATATATATATATATATATATATATATATATATATATAAAAGATATACAAAAAAAATCATTTCCTAAGATTGGTTGTCATTTTTGAAGTTTTGGATTTATTTATATGGACAAAGGATGAGTGATCCATCCTACACTTAATAGTTTTTTGTTTCATTGTGTGTAGGCACAGGTCCACTAGTAGATTTTGTGGTTCTCATGCACTCTACGGCTAGTACATGTCCCCAAGTAGGAGACAGATTTTATCCCAAACTCCTAGGGATAAATAAGGATATGATGTCTCAAGGCCCTCAGGTTGCACACATAGAGTACCGAGATATAGCCTAACCAACAGTATCCACTTGCAACAAACAGACACCCACCTTGTGACCAAAGCTCCAGTTGCATCACGACTATATCCACCACTTCGATTAGCTTCTGGAAGACAATGGGTCTTTCTCCATAAGGTATAATCCATGTATTATGGTGAGTGTCATCTCAATATTTGAGGCATTTGAGTTTGTTTTATCTATTACTTCTTTTGATCATGTAGCATTTTCTTGGACATTATGCTCTTTTCCATATTTTACTTTGGTGGTTGACATTGTTCCCTAGAAAGTAGGTCACCATTAGGGATAGGTTTTATATTGGGAGGTCATGTGTATCAATCACCAGGTCATTCTTGACCATACTTGTCACTTTCCACACTTCATCCCCTCATCTCCTTACCTTTTGGGATATTTGAGTGTACTGACCCAAGAAGGCATTTTCCCTCATTTCATGGGAAGAAGGGGTTGAAAGCCCAAAGTCTTGTAGCTGGAAAAAGATAAAATCCAATCATTAACCTTCTATATGATTGCCCAAGGATCTCGAGGAAAATGAAAACTCTCTCACAACAAACTGATGGGACTCGTAAAAAATGACTAATACAAAATGCCAACCAATGTGGAGCATGTTGATTAATTGGGTTGGTTGTCATTGATGTCAACCCTTGAAGAAAGCCTGGTAGCGAATTCAGGTAGCATAATGGTTTAGGTAATGGACCCAAGTTTGTTTGATGGATAATGGTATGAGTTTTGATATATTTGTAGGTAATACTATTCTATATGGATAGTACATGTCATTCCATTTCTGGTGGTATGTGGAATGTCACATAACGCATCATGGTTAGAGAGTTATGGCTATGTGAACTTGGAGAACCCTCATGAGTCATCTAGAAGCCCCAAAAGGTCAAAGTAGTCAAAGTGGTTCAAAAGAATAAATTGTTTAAATAATAAAGTGAAGTGATGAGTGTAATATAAGTCAAAGTGGATACAAAAGAAATTATTTAAATAATAAAGTTAATGGAGAAATTTCTAAGTGGGCAAGTGGTTAGAAGTGGGTTAGCCCTAAAATAAGGAAAGTGGGTTAAGATGGTTAGAAGGTAATTTAAATAATAAAGTGAAGTGATGAGTGTAATATAAGTCAAAGTGGATA
>JZKD02S1715496.1:73666-84332 GCA_000966675.3 Picea glauca | reverse complement strand
TTTATTTGATCCAATTCTTCATGCATGGCCTTATTCCAAAATTCATCCTTGCTGGCCTCTTCAAAACTATTTTTTTCAATCATAGATGAGAGTTCTAGGTGCGTGTTTTTTGTGAACATATTCTTCTTCTAGTCTCAACTCATGCATCTTTGTTTCTGATAATCTAATTTGAAGGATGATTCTTCTATACTCATTTTTTAGGTGTCTTTGGAGGCACTTGATGAAATTATTCTTCTACTTCTATCTGATCCTCTTCATATTCCCTTTCTACTTCTTCTTCATCTTCTGCTTCTTCTTGGTAAATCCATTCCATTGATTCATTTTCTTCTTCCTTTAATGCTCATCCACCTATTTCATAAATTGTTATATTGATGCTTTCCACAACTTTGTTCAACCTTAGATTGTAACACTTGTATTCTTTCCTTGTACTTGAGTAACCAACAAGTACTCCTTTGTCTACATGAGAGTCAAACTTTCCCATTCTTCCATCTTCTGTTTTGATGTAGCATTTGCTTCCAAATACTCTGAAGTGATTCACATTTGATGGTCTTCTTTTCCATATCTCATGGGGAGTTTTGTTGGTGTTGTTTATGAGCATTCCTGTGTTTTTAATGTGAACCATTGTTTTCACTGCATGTGTCCAAAAGATATCTGTCAATTTGAAATAAATTAACATTGTTCGATCCATTTCCTATACTGTCCCATTCTTTATTTTAACAACTCCATTCTTTTGAGGTTTTCTAGCAATGAAGAATTGCCTTTTTATTCCATGCTTGCTGCAGTATTCCATAAATTCCTTTGAAGTGAACTCTCCTCCATTATCATATCTCAAACATTTGATTTTTGAATCCATTTCATTTTCAACCAATTCCTTACAGACCTTGAAGTTTTCAAAATCTTCTGACTTATTCCTAAGAAATCAAACTGTAGTCATTCTTGTATAATCATCAAATAATAACATAAAGTATTTATCACCTTTTAAACCCTTTTTTGTAGTTGTTCCAATGAGATCAGTATGCACAATTTCCAGTGGTCTTGTCATTGAATATTATTTTGATTAAAACCTGGTCTTTGTTTGTTTTCCTTGTTGACAATGCTTGCATAAAGTGTTGGTTGGTTTCGTAATCTGGCGCATTTATCTAACTGATTCCTTTTTGATGACTTTGACAAGGTTATAAAAGTGTATGTGACCCATTATTCTGTGCCATAGCCAACTTTCATCTTCTTTTCCCAGACAACACTTTTCATTTCCAATTTCACTTAGTACATGTATGTTTCTTGAAGTTCTTGCAATCAATTTTCCTGAACCTTCTTTTCTTATATCACACTTTTGTGAATCAAAAGTAACTTTATAACCTTGGTCACACATTTGAATCACACATAGAAGATTATGTTTCATATATTCTATCAGTAGAACATTTTATGCCTTGGTATTCTTGTTTTCAATTCCGACTATGCCTTTTCCAATGATTTTAGCTGAATCATCATTTCTGAAGGAGATTGATCCATCGCTTTCCTTTCTTAATGTAAGAAACCTGTCTTTATCACCTGTCATGTGTTTTGAAAAACCACTATTAAGATACCAGCCATGTTTATTCTTCTTAGCTTGTAGAGCGACTGTGCATTCTTCATTGCTATACTGATTCTACTTTCTTATCCATGTTCTCTTCTGAGGTTCATGTTTGTGATTGCTGTTGTTTTGTTGTGGTTCTCTAGGAGGAACTATCATTCTGCAATCTTTGACCATATGTTCAAAGTTGTTGCACTTGTAGCATTCCACTTCAATGTTCAATGATTCAAACCTGTTGTAACTTCTTCTCTGTGTTTCACTATGCCTTCTTGGATAACCCTTTTGTGTATGAATTTCAAAGTTGTTTATGTTCCCGTTGTTAGATCTTCAATTCATAGCTTTATGTCCAAAATTATTACATGCATAACATAAATCGAAAATTATAGTTTGATACCTGGGAGTTGAAGATATTCTGAAAGGAGTTGCTATTCTGAATCCTTCTTCTTCGTGAGGCCTATTTGTTAGTTGTTGATTCTGAAATATGAATCTTCTTGGTGGAGGAGTGTCCCTATAATCTTCCTTGTAGATATTCCTATCCCCTTTGATTGTTTCTGCATAGATTTTTGGATATCTTTCTTGCTCTGTTGTTTTGGAGCTTGATCCCTTTTTTGTCTAATTGTATCCAACTCCAGACTTGTCACAATGAGGTTTTTGACTGCTAATAATTTCATCCAAAACTTTTGAGTTGTTCTGCATATTTTTCTTTTTAAGATCCTTTCTTAATGTGACAATCTCTGCTTCCAAATTTCCAATGATCATGTCTCTTTCTTCTAGCTATTCTTTGAGTGCTTCTTCAATTATTTTAACTTCTTCTATTTGAACCTTCAAATTTGTGATCATTTGTTGTAGTTCCTGAGTGTCTTCTTTCTTTTCTAGTTCTGCTTTTAGATTCTTTTTTTTTCTTCTTTTCTCTTCTTATAACTTCTATGGCACACAACAATTCTTCTCGGTAGTCAACTTCTACCTCTTCATATTCTTCTTCGGTGTCTTCTTTGTCATATTATTCTACTGCCATGAATATAACTCTTTATGTCTCACTGTCATTGACTTCATCTTCATCTGATGATGAGATGTCTTTTTTGGTGCATAATCTTTTCTTGAAAACTTTGTTTGTGGTTCTTTTTCTTTTATACATTTGTTTTCTATTTGAGTAATCTTCATCATTCCTATTATTTTTCTTAATAGTACATTTGTTATCAAAATGACCAATACTATTAAAATTAAAACAAATCAAAGGAAACTTACCTTTATATCTTTCGTTGGTTCCCTTGTTCAATCTTCTAACAAAGTTGGCCATTTCTTCATCATCTTCCGATATGTCATTGTTGCTACTATGTTCTTTTTCTTTTTTCTTTCCCTTTTACTTTGACCTTTTGGATGCTTTGAAAGCTGCTTCTTTTATATATGAATTTTCCTATTCAGTTCTCATTTCATATGTTGTGAAGATTCCATGTAGTTCATCCATGCTTATTGAGTCTAGATCTGCTCTTTCTTCTAGTGATGATATATTAGGATCAAATCTCATAGGAAGAGATCTTAGTAACTTTTCAACAATTACGGATTCTATAATTTCTTCTCCCAATCTTATGATTGCATTTACTATTTCATCGACTCGTAAGAAGTAAGCTCCAATATTCTCATCTTCCTTCATCTTTAGTTCTTCAAATTGACTCTGTAAGTTTGAATCTTTGTTTCTTTGACTTTTCAATCTCCTTCATAAATATTTTGAATCTTGTCCAAAATCTCTTTGGCGGATTCACAATGTATAACTTTGGTGTAAATGGATTCACAAAGAACATTCATAAGTGCATTTGTGAATTTGGAATTATTTTTCCTCAGTTTTATCGCTCTTTCATTTGTCGGAGGAACTGTTGGTTCTTTGTATCCATCTACACCTGATTGTGAAATTTCAAATCCCTGTGCATGTATATATGTTTTCATCATTCTGCTCCAAAATGCATAATTTTGTCCATCAAACTGTGGTATTCCATTTTTATACATGTTGTTGCTATCCATGATCTACCTTTTAGTGGTTAAACTGATTTCTGAAGGAACCTATTGTGATACCAATTGTTGGATTACTGAGAGGGGGGGTGAATCAGTAATAGAGCAATTTAATCATTTTTCACCATAAAATGCAAGTGTTATATCAATGTATCATTATCATCCAATAATTGCAGAGTAAATAAACAATGAAAAAATGAGNTTTATTTGATCCAATTCTTCATGCATGGCCTTATTCCAAAATTCATCCTTGCTGGCCTCTTCAAAACTATTTTTTTCAATCATAGATGAGAGTTCTAGGTGCGTGTTTTTTGTGAACATATTCTTCTTCTAGTCTCAACTCATGCATCTTTGTTTCTGATAATCTAATTTGAAGGATGATTCTTCTATACTCATTTTTTAGGTGTCTTTGGAGGCACTTGATGAAATTATTCTTCTACTTCTATCTGATCCTCTTCATATTCCCTTTCTACTTCTTCTTCATCTTCTGCTTCTTCTTGGTAAATCCATTCCATTGATTCATTTTCTTCTTCCTTTAATGCTCATCCACCTATTTCATAAATTGTTATATTGATGCTTTCCACAACTTTGTTCAACCTTAGATTGTAACACTTGTATTCTTTCCTTGTACTTGAGTAACCAACAAGTACTCCTTTGTCTACATGAGAGTCAAACTTTCCCATTCTTCCATCTTCTGTTTTGATGTAGCATTTGCTTCCAAATACTCTGAAGTGATTCACATTTGATGGTCTTCTTTTCCATATCTCATGGGGAGTTTTGTTGGTGTTGTTTATGAGCATTCCTGTGTTTTTAATGTGAACCATTGTTTTCACTGCATGTGTCCAAAAGATATCTGTCAATTTGAAATAAATTAACATTGTTCGATCCATTTCCTATACTGTCCCATTCTTTATTTTAACAACTCCATTCTTTTGAGGTTTTCTAGCAATGAAGAATTGCCTTTTTATTCCATGCTTGCTGCAGTATTCCATAAATTCCTTTGAAGTGAACTCTCCTCCATTATCATATCTCAAACATTTGATTTTTGAATCCATTTCATTTTCAACCAATTCCTTACAGACCTTGAAGTTTTCAAAATCTTCTGACTTATTCCTAAGAAATCAAACTGTAGTCATTCTTGTATAATCATCAAATAATAACATAAAGTATTTATCACCTTTTAAACCCTTTTTTGTAGTTGTTCCAATGAGATCAGTATGCACAATTTCCAGTGGTCTTGTCATTGAATATTATTTTGATTAAAACCTGGTCTTTGTTTGTTTTCCTTGTTGACAATGCTTGCATAAAGTGTTGGTTGGTTTCGTAATCTGGCGCATTTATCTAACTGATTCCTTTTTGATGACTTTGACAAGGTTATAAAAGTGTATGTGACCCATTATTCTGTGCCATAGCCAACTTTCATCTTCTTTTCCCAGACAACACTTTTCATTTCCAATTTCACTTAGTACATGTATGTTTCTTGAAGTTCTTGCAATCAATTTTCCTGAACCTTCTTTTCTTATATCGAACTTTTGTGAATCAAAAGTAAATTTATAACCTTGGTCACACATTTGAATCACACATAGAAGATTATGTTTCATATATTCTATCAGTAGAACATTTTATGCCTTGGTATTCTTGTTTTCAATTCCGACTGTGCCTTTTCCAATGATTTTAGCTGAATCATCATTTCCGAAGGAGATTGATCCATCGCTTTCCTTTCTTAATGTAAGAAACCTGTCTTTATCACCTGTCATGTGTTTTGAAAAACCACTATCAAGATACCAACCATGTTTATTCTGCTTAGCTTGTAGAGCGACTGTGCATTCTTCATTGCTATACTGATTCTACTTTCTTATCCATGTTCTCTTTTGAGGTTCCTGTTTGTGATTGCTGTTGTTTTGTTGTGGTTCTCTAGGAGGAACTATCATTCTGCAATCTTTGACCATATGCTCAAAGTTGTTGCACTTGTAGCATTCCACTTCAGTGTTCAATGATTCAAACCTGTTGTATTGTAACTTCTTCTCTGTGTTTCACTAGGCCTTCTTGGATAACCCTTTTGTGTATGAATTTCAAAGTTTTTTATGTTCCCGTTGTTAGATCTTCAATTCATAGCTTTATGTCCAAAATTATTACATGCATAACATAAACCGAAAATTATAGTTTGATACCTGGGAGTTGAAGATCTTCTGAAAGGATTTGCTATTCTGAATCCTTCTTCTTCGTGAGGCCTATCTGTTAGTTGTTGATTCTGAAATATGAATCTTCTTGGTGGAGGAGTGTCCCTATAATATTCCTTGTAGATATTCCTATCCCCTTTGATTGTTTCTACATAGCTTTTTGGATATCTTTCTTGCTCTGTTGTTTTGGAGCTTGATCCCTTTTTTGTCTAATTGTATCCAACTCCAGACTTGTCACAATGAGGTTTTTGACTGCTGATAATTTCATCCAAAACTTTTGAGTTGTTCTGCATATTTTTCTTTTTAAGATCCTTTCTTAATGTGACAATCTCTGCTTCCAAATTTCCAATGATCATGTCTCTTTCTTCTAGCTATTCTTTGAGTGCTTCTTCAATTATTTTAACTTCTTCTATTTGAACCTTCAAATTTGTGATCATTTGTTGTAGTTCCTGAGTGTCTTCTTTCTTTTCTAGTTCTGCTTTTAGATTCTTTTTTTTTCTTCTTTTCTCTTCTTATAACTTCTATGGCACACAACAATTCTTCTCGGTAGTCAACTTCTACCTCTTCATATTCTTCTTCGGTGTCTTCTTTGTCATATTATTCTACTGCCATGAATATAACTCTTTATGTCTCACTGTCATTGACTTCATCTTCATCTGATGATGAGATGTCTTTTTTGGTGCATAATCTTTTCTTGAAAACTTTGTTTGTGGTTCTTTTTCTTTTATACATTTGTTTTCTATTTGAGTAATCTTCATCATTCCTATTATTTTTCTTAATAGTACATTTGTTATCAAAATGACCAATACTATTAAAATTAAAACAAATCAAAGGAAACTTACCTTTATATCTTTCGTTGGTTCCCTTGTTCAATCTTCTAACAAAGTTGGCCATTTCTTCATCATCTTCCGATATGTCATTGTTGCTACTATGTTCTTTTTCTTTTTTCTTTCCCTTTTACTTTGACCTTTTGGATGCTTTGAAAGCTGCTTCTTTTATATATGAATTTTCCTATTCAGTTCTCATTTCATATGTTGTGAAGATTCCATGTAGTTCATCCATGCTTATTGAGTCTAGATCTGCTCTTTCTTCTAGTGATGATATATTAGGATCAAATCTCATAGGAAGAGATCTTAGTAACTTTTCAACAATTACGGATTCTATAATTTCTTCTCCCAATCTTATGATTGCATTTACTATTTCATCGACTCGTAAGAAGTAAGCTCCAATATTCTCATCTTCCTTCATCTTTAGTTCTTCAAATTGACTCTGTAAGTTTGAATCTTTGTTTCTTTGACTTTTCAATCTCCTTCATAAATATTTTGAATCTTGTCCAAAATCTCTTTGGCGGATTCACAATGTATAACTTTGGTGTAAATGGATTCACAAAGAACATTCATAAGTGCATTTGTGAATTTGGAATTATTTTTCCTCAGTTTTATCGCTCTTTCATTTGTCGGAGGAACTGTTGGTTCTTTGTATCCATCTACACCTGATTGTGAAATTTCAAATCCCTGTGCATGTATATATGTTTTCATCATTCTGCTCCAAAATGCATAATTTTGTCCATCAAACTGTGGTATTCCATTTTTATACATGTTGTTGCTATCCATGATCTACCTTTTAGTGGTTAAACTGATTTCTGAAGGAACCTATTGTGATACCAATTGTTGGATTACTGAGAGGGGGGGTGAATCAGTAATAGAGCAATTTAATCATTTTTCACCATAAAATGCAAGTGTTATATCAATGTATCATTATCATCCAATAATTGCAGAGTAAATAAACAATGAAAAAATGAGAAATCATACACATACACAGTACACCAATGTTTTTATGTGGAAACCCAAAGCGAGATAAAACCACATAATTATTTTTCTTATATATCTTGAATAATTACATTCATTGGAAGCACCAACTTCCTTTGTTTTCCAACTGCAACTGGAAGGAGGCCCCAACCCCCTAGTTTCTCAGGCTATAACATGAGGGAAGCTCCAACTCCACAATTCTCTTGATACAACTAGAAGGAGGCCACAACCCCTTATGCTCTCTAGCTACAATCGAAAGGTGGCTACAACCACCTATCCTTTCCCTGTCCAACTTCCCTGACGTAGAATTAGAATGATGGAACCACTGTCAAACTATCACTATGAGATATAGCACTGTAACAACCTGTACCAATCAACCTGTAATCAACCTGCACCATAAATGAGTGCATCAACCATGAATCAACCTGTAATCAACTTATACCATAAACAAGTGCATCAACCATGCACCAATCTGTACCTCAACCTGTACCACCAACGAGTGCATCAACCATGCACCAAATATGTACCAATCATGCATCAAATACACATAAANATAATTTCATCCAAAACTTTTGAGTTGTTCTGCATATTTTTCTTTTTAAGATCCTTTCTTAATGTGACAATCTCTGCTTCCAAATTTCCAATGATCATGTCTCTTTCTTCTAGCTATTCTTTGAGTGCTTCTTCAATTATTTTAACTTCTTCTATTTGAACCTTCAAATTTGTGATCATTTGTTGTAGTTCCTGAGTGTCTTCTTTCTTTTCTAGTTCTGCTTTTAGATTCTTTTTTTTTCTTCTTTTCTCTTCTTATAACTTCTATGGCACACAACAATTCTTCTCGGTAGTCAACTTCTACCTCTTCATATTCTTCTTCGGTGTCTTCTTTGTCATATTATTCTACTGCCATGAATATAACTCTTTATGTCTCACTGTCATTGACTTCATCTTCATCTGATGATGAGATGTCTTTTTTGGTGCATAATCTTTTCTTGAAAACTTTGTTTGTGGTTCTTTTTCTTTTATACATTTGTTTTCTATTTGAGTAATCTTCATCATTCCTATTATTTTTCTTAATAGTACATTTGTTATCAAAATGACCAATACTATTAAAATTAAAACAAATCAAAGGAAACTTACCTTTATATCTTTCGTTGGTTCCCTTGTTCAATCTTCTAACAAAGTTGGCCATTTCTTCATCATCTTCCGATATGTCATTGTTGCTACTATGTTCTTTTTCTTTTTTCTTTCCCTTTTACTTTGACCTTTTGGATGCTTTGAAAGCTGCTTCTTTTATATATGAATTTTCCTATTCAGTTCTCATTTCATATGTTGTGAAGATTCCATGTAGTTCATCCATGCTTATTGAGTCTAGATCTGCTCTTTCTTCTAGTGATGATATATTAGGATCAAATCTCATAGGAAGAGATCTTAGTAACTTTTCAACAATTACGGATTCTATAATTTCTTCTCCCAATCTTATGATTGCATTTACTATTTCATCGACTCGTAAGAAGTAAGCTCCAATATTCTCATCTTCCTTCATCTTTAGTTCTTCAAATTGACTCTGTAAGTTTGAATCTTTGTTTCTTTGACTTTTCAATCTCCTTCATAAATATTTTGAATCTTGTCCAAAATCTCTTTGGCGGATTCACAATGTATAACTTTGGTGTAAATGGATTCACAAAGAACATTCATAAGTGCATTTGTGAATTTGGAATTATTTTTCCTCAGTTTTATCGCTCTTTCATTTGTCGGAGGAACTGTTGGTTCTTTGTATCCATCTACACCTGATTGTGAAATTTCAAATCCCTGTGCATGTATATATGTTTTCATCATTCTGCTCCAAAATGCATAATTTTGTCCATCAAACTGTGGTATTCCATTTTTATACATGTTGTTGCTATCCATGATCTACCTTTTAGTGGTTAAACTGATTTCTGAAGGAACCTATTGTGATACCAATTGTTGGATTACTGAGAGGGGGGGTGAATCAGTAATAGAGCAATTTAATCATTTTTCACCATAAAATGCAAGTGTTATATCAATGTATCATTATCATCCAATAATTGCAGAGTAAATAAACAATGAAAAAATGAGCAATCATACACATACACAGTACACCAATGTTTTTACGTGGAAACCCAAAGCAAGAGAAAACCACATAATTATTTTTCTTATATATCTTGAATAATTACATTCATTGGAAGCACCAACTTCCTTTGTTTTCCAACTGCAACTGGAAGGAGGCCCCAACCCCCTAGTTTCTCAGGCTATAACATGAGGGAAGCTCCAACTCCACAATTCTCTTGATACAACTAGAAGGAGGCCACAACCCCTTATGCTCTCTAGCTACAATCGAAAGGTGGCTACAACCACCTATCCTTTCCCTGTCCAACTTCCCTGACGTAGAATTAGAATGATGGAACCACTGTCAAACTATCACTATGAGATATAGCACTGTAACAACCTGTACCAATCAACCTGTAATCAACCTGCACCATAAATGAGTGCATCAACCATGAATCAACCTGTAATCAACTTATACCATAAACAAGTGCATCAACCATGCACCAATCTGTACCTCAACCTGTACCACCAACGAGTGCATCAACCATGCACCAAATATGTACCAATCATGCATCAAATACACATAAAATATGACTCATCAAGATGTACCAACATCACCAACTATACACCTCATGTATGTGCCAACTCATCAACTACTTATCTCAACCATGTATCCAACATGTACCTCAACCAAAAGTCCTTATCAATTTTAGCATCCAAATATGATTTGTAACTCTGTAATAGACCTGGTGTATATGATCACATACCTTGTTACATTATGGCTTATTCTAGAGAGAGAACTTGTAGAACATGCCCCACACAAAATATTTGTTGTATGGATCTTAGAAAGAATCATCAAAAGAATTTATCCTCCCTAGAATTTCTGCCTTCTTTACTTCATCTTTCCTCTGAAATTCGGCTTAGATATCCTTTGGTTACCTCAATCATTTGTAGATATTCAATATTCTCAAGTGTGATTAAAATGAGAGAGCCTTGCCTCTTATTTATACTTTCATGTAGCTTCCTCAAGGGGTTAC
>JZKD02S1715496.1:23626-44356 GCA_000966675.3 Picea glauca | reverse complement strand
CTTTGTGCAATGTGTTGATGTGTTTATGTCTTTACTTGCTAAGTGCTTTGATATAGATAGATAGATCTGTTTATGCTTTGTGCTAATAATGTATATTGATGTTAGATCTGACTTGTATGAATGTGCTAGTGTCTGAATATGTTATATCTAACCTACCTCTCAATGATAAGTTCTTAGATACATCGGATCTAAATGAATGATGTGATGCTTTGTTTTATATGTGGAGTAGATAGTGGTTAAATATTGATGAACTATCGGTGCTAAGTTCTCTGTTAAGTATTACAATCATAGATCTATGTCCCAGCTAAGGTTTCAGACACCTAAGTCCTGAAACCACCCCTACCTCTACCTCGGGTGAGACTTCATCTGCTTTGCAGGTGTTGGCGAAAGGGTCGGTAGTTAGGGTTTTTTTGGTGCGTTGTTGTAGCGTTGAACCCTGGGTTTGCCCCTGTTCCAACAAATGGTTCTGTTTCCGGGACCTGAAACTGTGATTGCTAGGAACTAATGAAGAAGAAGCTTCGTGCAAAGATCTGTCCTAAAATTGTGAAAGGTCTGTGCATAGATATGTCGTTCTAGTGTGTAGTATTCTACTTGATTTATAAAGCTCTGTGATAAAGAAAGAAGCCCGATCTGAAGAAAAAAGGCCAGATCTAAAGAAAAGAGGTAAGATCTGCAAGCTCTGTGCTCTGATAAAGGTAAGAATAGTGAAAAGTTCTAGATTTGAAAGATTTGTGCTCTATAGAAGTAAGATAAGTGGAAATTTTTGTTTCAAAAGTATGGATCTAGGTATGTTTGATAGATTCTATCCTAGCTTGAAAACTAGGGCACTAATAGATGAAAGAAGGTTTGATATGCGTAGATCTGATAAGAATAGTGAAAGATATGTTATACCTATGCATAGAAAGAATGTTTGGACTAACCAGTGGATGCAGGATCTTAGAAATAAATGTTTGCAGGTTAGCTACTATGACTCTAGCACGTAGTATAGAAGGAGTTGGGAATCATTTAAAAGAAAGAGAGGATTAACCCTCTGTTATAGTTGCAGAAAACTAGGACACCTTGCTAAGGAGTGCCTTGGGAGAAGACCTAGTTGTCTTTATTGCAAATCCATGGACCATGAAGTATTGGATTTTCCTAGAATGATTGCTAAGCTTTAAGGAATGAACACGAAACAAGAAAAACCTAAGGCAGATCCATAAATGGCAGAACCCCAGAAAGACTCAGAGAAAGTATTTCTACAGATAAAATAAACCCTGAATGACCACCGACATGTCATCTTATCAGAGATATTCAAAGAAAAATAATGCCTTGAAGCAATAATAGGAGACTTCAATGTTGACTGTGTTCTAGATGAGGAAACACAGGTGAATATCATGATAGAAAGAACTTGGGAAGTTTTAGGGAAGTCTGATATGACTCCTTCATTGGGAGGAATAGGGCTATTTAGAGGAAAGCTAATAAACCTATGTGGAAAGCTCACCCAGATTTCTATGAATGCCAATGGAACTTCGACAGAGGAATATTTTGAGATTATTAAATTTATTGAGAAAAACACCCCATTTACCATGTTATTAGGAAAACCTTGGATTGAAAGAAATCAGGCTAGAAGGAAAGAAGAAGAATAAGTTTTAGAGCAGAAGAAGCAAGAGTTAAAAGATTTTATGACTAGAAGGATCACACACTTGATTGAAGAACAAAAGAATAGATCGAAGCTATCTAACACCAGAGACTCGGATGTCAAAGTTGTAAGAACACTCAAAGACCCACAAAATATTGAAGTACCTATTCCATCTAAAGAAGAAGTATCACCCTCAAATCTTAGGAAAGAATCTCAACAACACAAAGTAACTATGCCAAAAGAAGATAAGACTCAGAATGGAAAAAGGCATACTGAGATGAATCTCACTGGGAATAAATATAGAAACCTAAGTAAGAAGAGAGATAATATTGACAAGTTACATAAGGTTCCATAGGGAACTTCGTAAAAGGAAAATTTGCAAAATTGGAGCTTTGTCGGGATAACATAACAACGTCACATGGCACTTTGCTAGGGTGAAGCTATATAGCCATTGGGAACAATATAATCATTTGACTGACCCTCCAAATGGGTATAAAGGCATTTATGGTTTTCAACCAGACTGTTGGACCACATTGTAATGGAAATAATAGAGTTAATGAAGGCTTCTTGACCATTGCAAACAATCCATTGCCAATATTTGTCATTGACCTTGCAGGGAAGTGCGTGGAAGGCCTACAAATGAATTGGGCGAAGTACCTAGTTAACCAGTTGGAACTAGATTTTCAAAAAGCACAGGATCAGGGTTATGAATTTCATTTTAGCTGGCTCCTGGTCCTCATTGCATTTATTGCTTGGGAGATGCAAAATGGAGCAACCTTCCCTGACATAGAGCCATTCGAACCGATTGCTGTGAAGTTTGCTACCCTGTGGTATTCCACTAATATGAACAAACAGTGGAAGTCGAATGTTGTGTTTCATACATACTACCTCCAGCTAAAGCGATCCATCGAAGTTGAGCCTCACATGACTCCAAAAACCTTACAAACATTCCAACCACTAATGAAGTTCAACGCAGATCAACACTTTATCTACATTACAACGCGAGCAAATGAACATAAATAGAAGCTCCAATCATATTACAAACTCACAGGAGAAGATCTTGAGGAGATCGCCAAGGAATGATCCACTGACCTCCTTATCCCCGCCAACCCCACAGATATATATGATATTAACAGCCTAGAGGAAACTCATAAAGAATAGAATACACCTGGAACCAGAAGACAGAAGAATATTGAAGGGGTACAAAACTTAAGCAACACCTTAGGGAAGACTTCTTCCATGTCACTTGATTGAGGGGGCGATGACAAAGTAGAATCTTAATAGAAGCCCAACGAAGTAACACCGCCCAGAGACAAGGTTGAAACCTTGAAGAAGAGGAAGGTTTCCCCATCAAAACCTTCATCTTGGAAGAAATTGAAAGCCACAATGATGAAGATGCAGACTGTCCTCATCTCTGATGATTTTCACTTCATCATCGCAACCCTAAACGATGCTTCATTGGAGATAGCAGAGAAACAAGGAGTGAAGCAGGAAGAAATGTATGATAGGATTGAAGTTGAACTCCATGGGGTACAGAAGGCTCTTCATTCCAGCTGTGCAACCTCCATTGCACCCTTGTCATTGGGAGAACTGGAATTGGGAGATGAGCCAGCCCAACTGCACTGACTAGATGATACAATCAAATCTCTCCTTCGACAAGCACAAGAGGAAATAGAATAAGCCACCCATGCCTTGAAGCAAGTGAAAGGAGTACCTGTAGAGCAGCGCTGAGCCGCAGAACAGGAAAATATTGCTCTCCAAGAAAATTTTGATGAAGAAAAATCACATATACAACAAGGAAAAAAACATTTGCTCGCGGAGGAACTCGAAGTGAAAGAAATGGTCAACAGAGCACTTCACTCTGTGATAGTCGTAGAAATAAAGGTAGAGGATCAAATCACGCAACAAGTAGAGAAAATCACATAAGTTATCCAACAACTACAACAACACATCGTAGACTTAGAGCTCCCCGTACTACCCGAGACTCCACAGGATGTAAGGGATCAAAGAGAAGCAACTACTTGAAGAATAGTTGAGAGAATAAAATTCCTTTCTATGGAATCTAAGAAACTCATTGATCAAAATGCCCAGAAGGCACTGGAGTCGCAGCTCCAAGAGGCGAAGTATCAAGCTGAAACGATATAGGCATAGTTGAAGCCCCTATCAGCTATGGAAAGAATGAAGCGATCCCAAGAGAAACGCACCTCCCAACACCAGATCCACACTATCTAGAGCATAGTTATGGAAGTAACTCAAAGACTCCAACTTGTACAAGATAAGGCTTACTAATTTTTCAAAGAGGTTGAAGTTCGAGGAGAAGAACTGGAGCAGGTTTTCACTGAAGCCAAACAATGCCTAGAAGTACCTGTGAACGATGCATTCATCCAAGAGTTCGTAGAACAAGAGACCAAAGAAAAACAACAAGTCAAAGAAGCTAGAGCCAAGCTCAAGGATTTTGAAGAAGATCTACCCAGATCAGAGTGACTCGGGATGAGTCATAGGTGAGTGTTGGGGGCCTGTTGGCCCTTGAACAAGTTTTAGGAGATCCTTGGTCAAGTTTGAGCTAATTTGGGACTTTGAAAGCCTATCGAAGGTGGAGCGCAAGACGAAGTGGATATCACAGGATCTTGGGCCCTTTTTGGGATTTGGGATTATGTAACGGGTATGGGATGTCGGCCCATGGGTTTACCCAGGTTTAGGCCTATTTTGTAAAGTATAAATAGATGTCTAGGCAATGTAAGAAGAGAGAAGTTATGAATGGCTAAGTCCTAGATCTATGTGATTGAAGGATTGTAAGTGCTCTGTGCATATTGTGTGAGACTTGCAGAGCTACGCGCAAGTAATTGTAAGAAGGATTGGTTCTTTACCCTAGCTCGAAGAAGGAGGATCTGACGGAGTGCGCGCAGATCTCCTATCTTCTGTGGAGTAGGATTTTGATGCTATGTGCCTGCAAGAAGCTTGACAAAGTTAATAAAGAAGAAGAGTTGGTGGACGTAGCCCTAGGGTGGGGGTGGACCATGTATATGTTGTGTTTCTCTTCTTTGTGCAATGTGTTGATGTGTTTATGTATTTACTTGCTAAGTGATTTGATATAGATAGATAGATCTGTTTATGCTTTGTGCTAATAATGTATATTGATGTTAGATCTGACTTATATGAATGTGCTAGTGTTTGAATATGTTAGTTTTAACCTACCTCTCTATGATAAGTGCTTAGATACACCATATCTCAATGAATGATGCGATGCTCTGTTTTATCTGCAGAGTATATAGTGGTTAAATATTGATGAACTGTCGATGCTAAGTGCTCTATTAAGTATTACAATCAGAAATCTATGTCCCAACTAAGGTTGCAGACACCTAAGTCTTGCAACCACCCCTGCCTCTACCTTGGGTGAGACTTCATTTTCTTCGCAGGTGTTGCTAAAAGGTCTAGTAGTTAGGGTTTTGTTGGTGCACTATTGTAGCGTTGAACCTTGGGTCTGCCCCTGTGCCAAAATATGGTCTGGATGTTGTAACATAAAGTAAGATGCCAATCATTGACATGTACAACCTCTAATATATAGACTTTGAATCATCATGTTTTCTTAACTTGCAACTAGTTTGCATAGGAGTATTGATTGGTTTTCAATCTTCCATTCTGAACCTCTTTAGAATTTCTCTGATATACTTTGTTTAAGAAATAAAAATGCCTTGGTTTATTTGACATATCTAAAGAACCAGAAAGAAGGATAGTTCTTCAAGTAATGGCACTTCAAATTCATTATGCACATCCTTTTCAAATTTTTGTCTCAACTTGTCATCATCACTTCCAAAAATAATATTATCAACACAAACTTCAATTAATAAAATACTATCTTGAGTTACCTTGATGTAGACGTTGCTATTTGCATTTCCTTTTCTGAACCGTTGCTACTGTAGATATCTATCCAGTCTAGAATACCATGCTCTGGGGGTATGTTTTAGACTATAAAAGGCCTTCTTCAACCTGTACACATAATATTCATTCTCTGACAACTGAAATCCTTTCAGTTTCTCAATGTAGAATTATTCTTCTAGTTCTCCATTCACAAAGGTTGATTTCACATCCATCTGATACACTTTAATATTCTTGGAGCATGCATAATCTTGGATCAATCTGATTGCTTCCATTTTGGCAACTGGAGTAAACATATCTTCAAATTTGATACCTTCAACCTATGCACATCCTTTACATACCAATATAGCTTTGTTCTTGGTAACCTGTCCATATTCATTCAATTTATTTCTGAAGACCCACTTTGTGTCAATCACATTCTTGTACCTTGGTCTTGTAACCAATTCCCAAGTGTCATTCTTCTCTATCTAATACAAATCTTCATTCATGTCCTTTTTCAAAAATTCATATTTGCTGGCTTCTTCAAAGCTGTTTGGTTCAATCGAGGATAAGAGTACTAGGTGCAGTTGTTTTGGTGAACAAATTCTTCTTCTAGTCTCAACTCTTGCATCTTTGTTCCCAATAATATAATCTGAGGGATGATTCTTTTGTATTCATTTTCTAGGTGTCTTTGGAGGTACTAGTTTTTCTTGTTATTCTACTTCTATATGATCTTCTTCATATTCCCCTTCTACTACTTCTTCATCCTTTGCTTCTTCTTTGTAGACCTGTTCCATTGACTCCTTTTCTTCTTCTTTTAGTTTTCATCCACCTGTCTCATCAACCATTACATTAATTCTTTCCACAAATTTGTTGAGCCTTAGATTGAAACATTTTCATTCTTTCCTTGTACTCGAGTGATCTAGAGGATCAAATTGTGCTCAAAACTCAAATTTCTTAGAATCGCTTCAAAAAGAACGTTTTCATAGGCCACATCGTTACGAACCCAATACAACTTCAACAAGCTCAAACATATGCCGTATGAGCAAGATATCACGTTCTGTTCATTTTTCCAAACATGAAATTTTTTTGTTGATTGTATAGTTTGTAAAATCCATACAGTGCTGATGTGGCTGCTGACTGAATAGGCTGTACGGTTATACAGAGACATGGTAGGTGAGTTGGAATGCTAACTCAACAGGTGTTGGCAGACGTGGGTGAATGGTGTTTTGACATGTGTCTTCATCTTGGCGAATGACATGGTGCCATGTGTCCAATTCATGGGTTGACATAAGGCACCCCTCCATTGGTTTGGAATGGTAAAAGTTTGTAACTCCAGGGGAGTCATTCACATGTGTGTTTTGGGGAGNATGAGGAAACACAGGTGAATATCATGATAGAAAGAACTTGGGAAGTTTTAGGGAAGTCTGATATGACTCCTTCATTGGGAGGAATAGGGCTATTTAGAGGAAAGCTAATAAACCTATGTGGAAAGCTCACCCAGATTTCTATGAATGCCAATGGAACTTCGACAGAGGAATATTTTGAGATTATTAAATTTATTGAGAAAAACACCCCATTTACCATGTTATTAGGAAAACCTTGGATTGAAAGAAATCAGGCTAGAAGGAAAGAAGAAGAATAAGTTTTAGAGCAGAAGAAGCAAGAGTTAAAAGATTTTATGACTAGAAGGATCACACACTTGATTGAAGAACAAAAGAATAGATCGAAGCTATCTAACACCAGAGACTCGGATGTCAAAGTTGTAAGAACACTCAAAGACCCACAAAATATTGAAGTACCTATTCCATCTAAAGAAGAAGTATCACCCTCAAATCTTAGGAAAGAATCTCAACAACACAAAGTAACTATGCCAAAAGAAGATAAGACTCAGAATGGAAAAAGGCATACTGAGATGAATCTCACTGGGAATAAATATAGAAACCTAAGTAAGAAGAGAGATAATATTGACAAGTTACATAAGGTTCCATAGGGAACTTCGTAAAAGGAAAATTTGCAAAATTGGAGCTTTGTCGGGATAACATAACAACGTCACATGGCACTTTGCTAGGGTGAAGCTATATAGCCATTGGGAACAATATAATCATTTGACTGACCCTCCAAATGGGTATAAAGGCATTTATGGTTTTCAACCAGACTGTTGGACCACATTGTAATGGAAATAATAGAGTTAATGAAGGCTTCTTGACCATTGCAAACAATCCATTGCCAATATTTGTCATTGACCTTGCAGGGAAGTGCGTGGAAGGCCTACAAATGAATTGGGCGAAGTACCTAGTTAACCAGTTGGAACTAGATTTTCAAAAAGCACAGGATCAGGGTTATGAATTTCATTTTAGCTGGCTCCTGGTCCTCATTGCATTTATTGCTTGGGAGATGCAAAATGGAGCAACCTTCCCTGACATAGAGCCATTCGAACCGATTGCTGTGAAGTTCGCTACCCTGTGGTATTCCACTAATATGAACAAACAATGGAAGTCGAATGTTGTGTTTCATACATACTACCTCCAGCTAAAGCGAGCCATCGAAGTTGAGCCTCAAATGACTCCGAACACCTTACAAACATTCCGACCACTAATGAAGTTCAACACAAATCAACACTTTATCTACATTACAACGCGAGCAGATGAACATAAAGAGAAGCTCTAATCATATTACAAACTCATAGGAGAAGATCTTGAGGAGATCGCCAAGGAATGATCCACTGACCTCCTTATCCCCGCCAACCCCATAGATATATATGATATTAATAGCCTAGAGGAAACTCATAAAGAATAGAATACACCTCGAACCAGAAGACAGAAGAATATTGAAGGGGTACAAAACTTAAGCAACACCTTAGGGAAGACTTCTTCCATGTCACTTGATTGAGGGGGAAATGACAAAGTAGAATCTTAATAGAAGCTCAACGAAGTAACACCGCCCAGAGACAAGGTTGAACCCTTGAAGAAGAGGAAGGTTTCCCCATCAAAACCTTCATCTTGGAAGAAATTGAAAGCCACAATGACGAAGATGTAGACTGTCCTCATCTATGATGATTTTCACTTCATCATCGCAACCTTAAACGATGCTTCATTGGAGATAGCAGAGAAAAAAGGAGTGAAGCAGGAAGAAATGTATGATAGGATTGAAGTCGAACTCCATGGGGTACAAAAGGCTCTTCAGTCCAGCTGCGCAGCCTCCATTGCACCCTTGTCATTGGGAGAACTGGAATTGGGAGATGAGCCAGCCCAACTGCACTGACTAGCTGATACAGTCAAATCTCTCCTTCGACAAGCACAAGAGGAAATAGAATAAGCCACCCATGCCTTGAAGCAAGTGAAAGGAGTACTTGTAGAGTAGCGCTGAGACGCAGAACAGGAAAATATTGCTCTCCAAGAAAATTTTGATGAAGAAAAATCACATATACAACAAGGAAAAGAACATTTGCTCGCGGAGGAACTCGAAGTGAAAGAAATGGTCAACAAAGCACTTCACTCTGTGATAGTCGTAGAAATAAAGGTAGAGGATCAAATCATGCAACAAGTAGAGAAAATCACATAAGTTATCCAACAACTGCAACAACACATCGTAGACTTAGAGCTCCCCGTACTACCCGAGACTCCACAGGATGTAAGGGATCAAAGAGAAGCAACTACTCGAAGAATAGTTGAGAGAATAAAATCCCTTGCTATGGAATGTAAGAAACTCATTGATCAAAATGCCCAAAAGGAACTGGAGTTGCAGCTCCAAGAGGCGAAGTATCAAGCTGAAACGATACAGGCATAGTTGAAGCCCCTATCAGCTATGGAAAGAATGAAGCGATCCCAAGAGAAACGCAGCTCCCAGCACCAGATCCACACTATCCAGAGCATAGTTATGGAAGTAACTCAAAGACTCCAACTTGTACAAGATAAGGCTTGCCAATTTTTCAAAGAGGTTGAAGTTCGAGGAGAAGAACTGGAGCAGGTTTTCACTGAAGCCAAACAATGCCTAGAAGTACCTGTGAATGATGCATTCATCCAAGAGTTCGTAGAACAAGAAGCCAAAGAACAACAACAAGTCAAAGAAGCTAGAGCCAAGCTCAAGGATTTCGAAGAAGATCTACCCAGATCAGAGTGACTCGGGATGAGTCATAGGTGAGTGTTGGGGGCCTGTTGGCCCTTGAACAAGTTTTAGGAGATCCTTGGTCAAGTTTGACCTAATTTGGGACTTTGAAAGCCTATCGAAGGTGGAGCACAAGACGAAGCGGAGATCACAGGATCTCGGGCCCTTTTTGGGATTTGGGATTATGTAACGGGTATGGGATGTCGGCCCATGGGTTTACCCAGGTTTAGGCCTATTTTGTAAAGTATAAAAAGATGTCTAGGCAATGTAAGAAGAGAGAAGTTATGAATGGCTAAGTCCTAGATCTATGTGATTGAAGGATTGTAAGTGCTCTGTGCATATTGTGTGAGACTTGCAGAGCTACACGTAAGTAATTGTAAGAAGGATTGGTTCTTTACCCTAGCTCGAAGAAGGAGGATCTGACGGAGTGCGCGCAGATCTCCTGTCTTCTGTGGAGTAGGATTTTGATGCTATGTGCCTATAAGAAGCTTGACAAAGTTAATAAAGAAGAAGAGTTGGTGGACGTAGCCCTAGGGTGGGGGTGGACCATGTATATGTTGTGTTTCTCTTCTTTGTGCAATGTGTTGATGTGTTTATGTATTTACTTGCTAAGTGATTTGATATAGATAGATAGATCTGTTTATGCTTTGTGCTAATAATGTATATTGATGTTAGATCTGACTTATATGAATGTGCTAGTGTTTGAATATGTTAGTTTTAACCTACCTCTCTATGATAAGTGCTTAGATACACCATATCTCAATGAATGATGCGATGCTCTGTTTTATCTGCAGAGTATATAGTGGTTAAATATTGATGAACTGTCGATGCTAAGTGCTCTATTAAGTATTACAATCAGAAATCTATGTCCCAACTAAGGTTGCAGACACCTAAGTCTTGCAACCACCCCTGCCTCTACCTTGGGTGAGACTTCATTTTCTTCGCAGGTGTTGCTAAAAGGTCTAGTAGTTAGGGTTTTGTTGGTGCACTATTGTAGCGTTGAACCTTGGGTCTGCCCCTGTGCCAAAATATGGTCTGGATGTTGTAACATAAAGTAAGATGCCAATCATTGACATGTACAACCTCTAATATATAGACTTTGAATCATCATGTTTTCTTAACTTGCAACTAGTTTGCATAGGAGTATTGATTGGTTTTCAATCTTCCATTCTGAACCTCTTTAGAATTTCTCTGATATACTTTGTTTAAGAAATAAAAATGCCTTGGTTTATTTGACATATCTAAAGAACCAGAAAGAAGGATAGTTCTTCAAGTAATGGCACTTCAAATTCATTATGCACATCCTTTTCAAATTTTTGTCTCAACTTGTCATCATCACTTCCAAAAATAATATTATCAACACAAACTTCAATTAATAAAATACTATCTTGAGTTACCTTGATGTAGACGTTGCTATTTGCATTTCCTTTTCTGAACCGTTGCTACTGTAGATATCTATCCAGTCTAGAATACCATGCTCTGGGGGTATGTTTTAGACTATAAAAGGCCTTCTTCAACCTGTACACATAATATTCATTCTCTGACAACTGAAATCCTTTCAGTTTCTCAATGTAGAATTATTCTTCTAGTTCTCCATTCACAAAGGTTGATTTCACATCCATCTGATACACTTTAATATTCTTGGAGCATGCATAATCTTGGATCAATCTGATTGCTTCCATTTTGGCAACTGGAGTAAACATATCTTCAAATTTGATACCTTCAACCTATGCACATCCTTTACATACCAATATAGCTTTGTTCTTGGTAACCTGTCCATATTCATTCAATTTATTTCTGAAGACCCACTTTGTGTCAATCACATTCTTGTACCTTGGTCTTGTAACCAATTCCCAAGTGTCATTCTTCTCTATCTAATACAAATCTTCATTCATGTCCTTTTTCAAAAATTCATATTTGCTGGCTTCTTCAAAGCTGTTTGGTTCAATCGAGGATAAGAGTACTAGGTGCAGTTGTTTTGGTGAACAAATTCTTCTTCTAGTCTCAACTCTTGCATCTTTGTTCCCAATAATATAATCTGAGGGATGATTCTTTTGTATTCATTTTCTAGGTGTCTTTGGAGGTACTAGTTTTTCTTGTTATTCTACTTCTATATGATCTTCTTCATATTCCCCTTCTACTACTTCTTCATCCTTTGCTTCTTCTTTGTAGACCTGTTCCATTGACTCCTTTTCTTCTTCTTTTAGTTTTCATCCACCTGTCTCATCAACCATTACATTAATTCTTTCCACAAATTTGTTGAGCCTTAGATTGAAACATTTTCATTCTTTCCTTGTACTCGAGTGATCTAGAGGATCAAATTGTGCTCAAAACTCAAATTTCTTAGAATCGCTTCAAAAAGAACGTTTTCATAGGCCACATCGTTACGAACCCAATACAACTTCAACAAGCTCAAACATATGCCGTATGAGCAAGATATCACGTTCTGTTCATTTTTCCAAACATGAAATTTTTTTGTTGATTGTATAGTTTGTAAAATCCATACAGTGCTGATGTGGCTGCTGACTGAATAGGCTGTACGGTTATACAGAGACATGGTAGGTGAGTTGGAATGCTAACTCAACAGGTGTTGGCAGACGTGGGTGAATGGTGTTTTGACATGTGTCTTCATCTTGGCGAATGACATGGTGCCATGTGTCCAATTCATGGGTTGACATAAGGCACCCCTCCATTGGTTTGGAATGGTAAAAGTTTGTAACTCCAGGGGAGTCATTCACATGTGTGTTTTGGGGAGNTGCAACACTCATTTGGTGGGAAGCCAAAACTCAAGAGGACATGAAGAAACATGATAAAGTTTTATCCTCTTGGAATGATTTTATTGTTGCAATTAAAAGACAATTTTATCCATTACCATACATGCAGAAAGCTATTATGTATTGCAAAAATTTAGGCAAGCCAAAGGGAAATATGTGCAAAGTTTCACTCAAGAATTTAGGAGAAGAGCTTTGGTTTTGGGTGTAGATTTGTCTTCACAAGATACTTTGCTCAAATACATAGGAGCATTGCATAGCTACTTGAGGAATACAATACTTATGTTTATCCCTTCAAATCTTGATGAAGTATGTGTGCAGGCTACTCATTTAGAGGCAAGAGGAAGAAATGAACCTCAAGAGGGTAGAAATAAGTTTTTTAATGGAGACAAGGGAAAGAGGAAGTTGAAGGAAATGGAAATAAAAAAATTTCAGTCAAGAAAGAGAGGGAGAAACTCTCTTGTAAACATTGTTCAAAGGATGGCCATGACGAAGACCATTGTTGGAAACTTCATCCTAAAAAGAAACCCAAAAATTTCAATAACAAAGAGAAGCCAAACATTGCTGCAACTGTACAACAAGATTTAGGATCTGATTCGGAAAATGGAATAAATATCACAACCATGGGTTTACAAGGTAAGAATTCTATTGCAAGCACTAGTTCTTCAAATTCTGCCATCAATGAAACTCAACATGAAAAAGAAAGGATAAATATTTTCCACATAAGGGTAATTTTAAAACATACCAAGATAGATACTCTTTTTGATACGAGATCACAAGCAAACCTTATTTCTGAAGACATTGTCAAGAAACTAGATTCAAAAAATACTCCTCATCCTAAAGCATACCCTCTAGGTTGGATATGTGACTGCCAAATTGCATGTGACAAAAAGGTGTAAACTCAGATTTTCCATCACTGCAAACTATATAGATGAGGTAGAGCTTGATGTTATTCCATTGGATATTTGTGGTATTRTGTTTGGAAGCCCATACTTATATGATAGGAGAKYCATYTTTCAYYRTCATGAGAACAAGTATCATTTGTTTAAAAATGGWGTTGAGTACATTGYTAGAGMACATACAAAKAAGATGAATTTGTCACTTACAAATGYTGGAMAAATGAAAAGACTAGTCAATGCTAGTAAGAAACWTGTACTTTTKATGACTAAACCMAAAGACAATGATGAAGAACAAGTTCTCAAAGGATGTGATGAAAAGTTACAATCTAATTTGCATGAGGTTGTTAACGAAAATATTGAGATGTTTCAGGAACCAAAGGGGTTTCCTCCTAAAGGGGTGTCCAACAAGAGATTCTATTACAACAAGGAGGTCCTCTTCCAAACATTGACATGTGCAGGATGCCAATCAGGGAGAATGTTGAAAAAAAAAAACAAGTCTAGGAGTTTCTTGCCAAAGGGGTCATCAAACCAAACACCTCGCCATGCAGGTCACCAATTGGTTTGGTACCAAAGAAATATTGTATATGGCGAATGTGGGTAGATTTCAGAGCCTTGAACAAGAATACATATATGATTGCTGAATGAGACATATGGAAGAAATCTTTGAGATCAAAATAAGCTCCATTGCATGCCTGGAAAGTTATGTTTTCCACTTGGTGATAAGGTATAATAAAGACTTTTATGATAAAGTTGTTGATATGCTTAATAGGCCTATTGTTAGTGCTTTAGTTATTTTCAAGCATAATCCTATCATGCATAAGAGCTATGGGGGAAAAAATGCTATAGATGCTGATTTCAAAGATTTTTATGCAACTTTGTGTTGGGCTAACCAGGTTGAGGAATCAAATTCCTATGTTCATGGTAAATTTTTGTATCTTTGCAAGCTATGTTTTTCACAGTGTGAATGTGTCAACATGATAAGGGAAGTACATTCTTCTCTTGTTGCTGACCATTTTGGTATGGGCAAGACGGTGGCTAGATTGCAAATCAAGCATCATAAGTTTTTGGATGAGGATATACATTAGTTTCAACATTCTTATAACCATGCCAATAATTTCATTGAACGAGTTCAGTTTGTGTAGCAAACCGTTTAATAACAATTGAGAAAGAGCCAAGCCAAGTACACATCAAGGCATGACACGTTTCGTATTGGTCTCAACGACACCAATCCAAGCAAGGCTGGATGGATTGAGATTGTGAAGGTGAGGGAAAAGTACCCTCATCTACATATAGACTAAAAGTAGTCTTTTGGAGGTCCAAAAGCTTCCCAATGGGGAGGTGTGATCCAGGGGATCAAATTGTGCTAAAAAATCAAAGTTCTTAGAATCACTTCAAAATAGACATGTGCGTAGGCATCATTGTTACGAACCCAACACAACTTGAATGGGCTCAAATGGACATCATATGAGCAAGATATCATGTTCTTTTTATTTTTCCAAACATGCAAAATTTTTGCTGACTGTATAGTCCATACAGTGTTGATGTGGAAGCTGACCGTACAGGTCGTACAATCATATAGGGACATGGTGGGTGAGTTGGAATGTTGACTCAACAGGTGTTGACAGACGTGGGCGAATGGTGTTTTGACACGTGTCTTCATCTCGGTGAATGACATGGTTCCATGTGTCCCAATCATGGGATGCCATGTGGCACCCCTCCATTGGTTTGGAATGGTAAAATTTTGTAACTCTAGGGGAGTCATTCACAGGTGCATTTTGGCGAGTAGGTAGAACAAGCTTGAAGGGGAAAACTTCCAGGAGGTGTAACTTCTTCATTTTTTGGCCAAACCAGGTGCCGAAAAATCCCAGCTAGGGATTTTTGGACGTTTTGAAGCCATTGAAGCCATCCATTTTGTATTATGATCACTGTAAGATAACTTTTTAAACATAATAAAAATGATCTAAGGAAAGATGGACTAGGAGATGTAGCTCAAGAGAGGGGTGAACTCCTTTATCATTTGTCGTGTTATGTATTCATTGTTGATGGTTTTTATCAGTCTAATATGCTGCTCCTGTTTAAGTAAAACTCACTACATTTATGTGTTAGTAACTGGATCCAATTACCCAAACACATGCCATTTTACACTTTCAATTTAAAGAGATAAGTCTTCTTCATTTTTAAGATCTATTGGAAACATATTAATTCCATTTTCAAATCATTGAGTACCCAACAAGTATGCCTTTATCCACATAAGAATCAAACTTTCCCGTTCTTCCATATTTTCTTTTGATATAACATTTTCTTCCAAAAACTCTTAAGTGCTTCATATTTGTTGGTCTTCCTTTCCATAGCTCGTAGGGATTTTTATCACTGTTGTTTCTGATCATTACTCTGTTTTGAATGTAAACTGTTTTATGCACTACATGTGTCCAAAAAAATATATCAACCTAGAATTCATTACCATTGTTTGAGCCATTTCCTGTACTTCCCTGTTCTTCCTTTCGATGACTCCATTCTGTTGCGGTGTCCTAGCAATGAAGAATTGCCTTTTTAATGCATGTTTGATGCAAAAATACATAAGTTCCTTTGAAGTGAACTCTCCTCCATTGCCAGATCTCAAAAATTTTATTTTTGAGTCCATTTCATTATCAACCATTTCCTTGTAAACCTTGAATTTTTCAAATGCTTCTGATTTCTTCTTGAGAAAAAAAACTGCAGTCATACTTTTATAATAATCAATGAATAAAATAAAATATTGATCACCTTTTAAATCCTTTGTTCTAGTTGGCATAACTAGATTAGTATGCACAGTTTCCAATGGTTTTGTTGTGGAATATTCTTTTGATTTGAACATGGTCTTTGTTTTCTTTTATTGTTGACAATGTTTGCATAATGTGCTGGTTGACTTCGTGATTTGGGGAATTTCTCCGAGTGCATCCTTTTTACTGACATTAACGAGGTTATCAAAGTTTATGTGACCCATTTTTTTGTGCCATATCCAAACTTCATCTTCCTTTCCTAGACAACACTTTTCATTTCCAATTTCACTTAATACATATATGTTGCTTGAAGTTCTTACAATTGTTGAGACCAACTTTCTTGAACTTGATTTTCTTATCTCGCATTTCTATGAACTGAACATAAGTTTGTGACCTTGGTTACACATTTGACTTACACTTAGAATATTGTGTTTCATATCTTCCACTAATAGAACATTTTATGCCCTGGTATTCTTTTTTCCAATTCTAACTGTGCGCTTTCCAATGATTCTAGATGAGTCATCATTTCCAAAGGAGATTGATCCATATTTTTCCTTTCTCAATGTTAGAAACTTGTCCTCATCACTTGTCATGTGCTTTGAGCAACCACTGTTAACATACCAACCATATTTCTTGTGTTTATCTTGTAGAGCGAGTGTGCAATCTTCATTGTTATACTGGTTCTGCTTTCTTATCCATATTCTCTATTGAGGTTCCTATCTGTGACTATTGTTATTATGTTGTGATTCTCTAGGAGGGATTGCCATTCTACAATATTTGGCCATGTGTCCAAAGTTGTTGCATTTGTAGAATTCCACTTTAGTGCTCAAATATTCAAACCTATTTTATCTTCTTTTCTATGTTTCACTAGGCCTTCTTGGATAACCATTTTGTGCATGACTTTCAAATTTGTTTCTATTTCTGCTATTTTCTCTGCAATTTACAACTTTATGTCAAAAATTATTACATGCATAACCTAAACCAAAAAAGATAGTTTCATACCTGGGAGTATAATATATTCTGAAAGGAGTTACTCTTCTGAATCCTTCTTCTTCTTGAGGTATGTTTGTTTCTGACTATTAGTGATTCTGAAATATGAATCTTCTAGATGGAGGAATGTCCCTGTGATCTTCCTTGTAAAAATTCTTGTCTCCTCTGATTGTCTCTACATATCTTCTTGGATGTGTTTCTTGATATGTAGTTTTGGAGCTTGAGCCTCTTTTTGTCTGATTGTATCCTAGCCTGAACTTGCCATGATGTGGCCTATGACTGTTGATAATGTTATCCAAAACCTTTGATCTATTCTGCATGTTTTTCCGTTGAAAATATTTTCTCAATGTGACAATCTCTGCTTCCAAATTTCCAATGATCATGTCCTTTTCTTCCAACTATTCTTTAAGTTATTCTTCGATTATTTTTCCTTCTTCAACTTGAATTTTTAAATTAGAGATCATCTGCTCCAATTCTTCAGAGTTGGAATTTTGTGTTTCCTCTTTTCTTTTTAGTTCTTCATGTAGTGATTTGTTTTTGTTCATTTCCATTTTTTAAACATCTATGACACTCAAAAATTATTCTCTATATTCAACTTATACCTCTTCATATTATTATTCGAGGTCTTATTTATTTGAGCCTTCTAATTCCATGAATAGAACTCTTTCCGTCTCACTTTCACTGACTTCATCTTCGTTTGATGAGGAGCTATCTTATTTGGTGCATAAAATTTTCTTGAAGACATTCTTTTTGGTTCTTTTTCCTTTATATATTTGTTTTCTATTTGAATCATCTTCTTCATTTATTTATTTTTTCTTATGAGGATGTTTGTTAGCAAAATGACAAATACCAATCACAATTAAAAAAAATCAATGGAAACTTACCTCTATATCTTTCGTCGGTTCCCTTTTTCAGTCTTACGACGAAGTTGGCTACTTCTTCATCATCTTCTGAGATGTCACTAGTACTGATATATTCTTTTTACCTTTGATTTCCCTTTTTCTTTAAATTCTTTAAGCTTTGAATGTTGCTTCTTTCATGCCTAGATTCGCCTGTTCGATTATCATTTCATAGGTTGTGAAAATTCCATGTAGTTCATCCATGCTTATTGAATCCAAATATGTTCTTTCTTCTAGTGTTGAGAGCTTAGGATCAAATATCATTGGAAGAGATATTATTACCCTTTGAACACTTATAGATTCATCAACTTCTTCTCCCAATCCTTTGATTACATTCACTATTTCATCAACTTGTAATAAATAAGTTGCAATATTCTCATCTTCCTTCATTTTGAGTTGTTCAAATTGACCTTTGTACATTTGAAGCTTTGCTTCCTTGACTTTTCAATATCCTTCATAAATATTATGAAGTTTGTCCCAAATATATTTTGCGGAGCTGCAATGGATAACTTTTCCATATACTGAATCACCAAGACCATTCAGAAGTGCATTTTTGGCATTTGAATTATTTAGACTGAGTTTCCTTCCATTTTCATTTGTAGGTGGTACCGTTGGTTCTTTATATCCATACAAAACTAATTTCCAAACCTCAAATCCATGTTCATATACATATGTTTTCATCCTTCTGCTCCAGAATGCATAGTTCTATCCATCAAACTGTGGTATTCCATTTTAATACATATCGTTTCTCTCCATGATCTACCTTTCAATGGTTAAGATGATTTATGAAGGAACCTGCTCTGATACCAATTGTTGGATTACTAAGAGGGGGGTGAATCAATAATACATATTTTTAATCCTTTTAACCACAATATGTAAGTGTTATTTATCTTTATGATCAATATAGAAATACCATCCAATGAGTGCAGAGTAAATAAACTATGAACAATGAACATTCATACACATACACAATACATCATTATTTTTATGTGGAAACCCAATGAGGGATAAAAAACACATAATTATTTTTCTTATATGTCTTTAAGAATTACATTTGTTGGAAGAACCAACTTCCTTTGTTCTCCAGCTACAACCAGAAGGAGGCTCTAAACCCTTATATTTTCAGGCTACAACCTGAGGGAAGCTCCAACTCCCCAATTCTTTGGCTACAACTAGAAGGAGGCTACAAACCCCTATGTTCTTTGGCTACAAATGGAAGGTAGATACAACCACCTATCCTTTCCTTGTCCTACCACCCTGAAATACAAGTGTCAAATTGCTAGCGGGAAAACCCCCCCTTTAAGTACACCAGGGATCAAGATGTAGATAGAGCGAATAACTGTCTAAAAGCTAATCTATTTTACTCTACCCCAAACATACCAAAACTAATGTAAAGAAAGAAAATAAGAGAAGATATTAGGTAACTATACCTTTGATCCCACATCTGGTGATGATCTTCTCAAGCTTGTTAGTTCCACTAACTGAACGTCTCCTCCCAAGGATGTGTTGGAAGCCATTTCACTTTTTTATCCTATCTTTATAAGATGCCTACACAAGTGTTTTGTAACCCTTGATTCTCATCACAATATTTTGAATAAAACAACACTATTATCTTGCGCATTTTCACACCTGCCTTTTGTTCTCGTTTTCACGAATGCAAGCGTGAAAACTTTGATTTCGAAGTCACATCAATGGAATTAAAATCGTCACTAGATTATTATGGTTACTCTTGTCTATGTGTTCATTGCATTTCCAATTCAATTATGATCACACAGTTGGCAAGATACCAAAACCATTACTCATTTGGATTTTTTTGTTGTTGTTAATATGACTTCATTTTTATAGGACTATGATGATATTCTAATGATTGTGATTGAGTCCTTGATTCAATGGCGGTTCGATGTTCTATTGCTTTTGACCAAATTCAATGGTTTCATAAAAATGCATTAACATGGTGATTAGACCCTTAATTCAATGGTTTCATACAAAGCATATGATTTATGATTGAATCCTTGGTGCTATATTCGAAACATTGTTTTGATTTTAAAACCATGCAAGCACTATTGCTTGTGCAAATATTTGGGTCGACTTACCATAGTTTTCATTAATTGTTTGAATGAAATTGCTTTTAACACATTGCAATAGTGATCACCATAGCACCGTTGATTGTGCATTCGATGTGAATGTTCTGCATGGATTGTTTCGTTCCACCACCCTCGCACACTTAGGCATTAATGCATGCCTTCTATCCCGGGTTACCTCTGTTGGTTTTTGGGGAAATATCTGAGCATTCGATCCTGCATATAACCTATCCCAAACCCCTGTCTGTTTACCCTACCCACGGTGTGCCCTCTCCTATGGCACCTGTGGTGTGCATAGAACCTAATGGCAGCCAAACACTCCTACCATTCAACAATGCTCCTGAGGATTTGGAAAATAGTGGTTGGCTGGTTTTTATCCAAATATTTGAGGGTTTCAACCTTTCGGTAGCCCAACAATTTTCCCTCACCTTCGACGGATGCAGGGCTAAGTTCATAGATATACAACTCGAGCTAAATAAGGAATTCCTCAGCTCGACTACAGGCTTACCAACTAAAGGGCAGAGGTGGTTTAAGAACTCCAAAGTAGACGAGGTGTCGTGGACACTCCTATTCACATCGAGAAAGATTGTTAGTTGTGATAGAGGTATGCCTGTCACAGCCCTCAAACCCAGGTGACATGATCTATTGGAAATTATTAAGCAGTTTGTGACTTGCGAAGGTCGTTATGGTTTGGTATTTCTGTATCATCTTCGGTTATTGATGAATTTTATAGACTACCCTCTGAACATGC
>JZKD02S1715485.1:83663-100471 GCA_000966675.3 Picea glauca | reverse complement strand
CCCAACTGAGTTATCTCTAAAGGCTTCACTGCCTTTTCTTAACATGGCTTTAACCGAGCCTATTCAATCAAACATACTCTTGTATCCATTCATTAGTCTTCTATTAATTACATGATGCTTTCAAAATGTAATCCATGATTCTTATATATAGACAGACTTTGCAGCCCATTGACCAACCTTCAACAATTATTAGGGTTGTTACTCTGTCCTCCTAACAGAGTCCTTACACAGTTTCTTTGAAGGGAATTCCTTTAGCATGCAACTTCCTCATTGCATATCCATCACTATCTGTGATGGCCTCAACCTTGAATTAGCTTCAGCTTGTCACTAAGCATTCTTTAAGAAATATAGACATGCATTTCTGACATGCATGCAGATTATGTATCCACACATATTCTAGTTTTGTTAACTTACATCCATGATGTGCTTATCCATATGCATAATCATAAGCCTATGTGTAGCTTCCATAGGTATATTTCACAACCCACCTACATATCTATTTTAAAATCAGTCAATTCATGATTGTTCACAATCATTCTCATGTGACCTTCAAGGTAGAATCAATTGCCTCTTATTATGACAATAGAGCACCCTTGCTCATCCATTCTTTCTTCTATTTACACTAGTCTTTCTTGAGGGAATGGAGCACATTCCCATTAAGCTATCATTCAAAACAAAACTTTCATGACTTTTCACAATGGAGTCAACCATGCATCCATGGTATTCACTTAATCTTGGCAAGTGCAATTCTTACCGTACATATCACTCATTTAGGCAGTCACCTCAAGTCTTTAGTGTACCTATACTCTTACATCATACATGTGAATCACTTTCACATCTAATATCATTCAAACCTAACTGGTATTACTATTAGGCTTCATATCAAGAAGATTCATAATGTATTAAATCCATGCACTCAAGCATAAACACACACAGTCCAAACGTTCCTCATGCAAGCTCATTGCTTGCACCTTCTTCCATGTCATTCATGCACATGGATGTATCATACTTCCAGATCCTCCTCCAAGGATACTGTTGTCATCCTTATGAAAAGTCTCATAGGGACAATCAACATTGAGCTTCCCTCTCAATTGAGAGCTTGCAGTCATTCACAAAATATCCACTTGGCAGTTTAACAGACATAGTCATAACTATGTTTTCCTTTCTATGCGATAAAAACTAGCAAGAAAAGACACTCTTGCCTTAATTTCCATAGAACATTACCCATCATATAAATACAATAGGGGCAATTAATTCCTTTCTCAAGGTAACATGCCAACCACTTTGGCTTCCAACTATTCTTGATCAACAGATTTCTTAATCAAGGAGATCCTTTTATAGATTCCCTTCACTAGGGTCCAACTATACCTGTATGGATACCATCCACCACTGGATGTCAATATGAGCCATTGGGATTCTATAAGTGCCCCAATACTTTCTTTACCACATTCAGGATCAACATTTTGTCAACCATTTTATCTTAACTTTAACAATAATGTCTAATACCATTTGGACTACTTACTAAGTATCCTAGTTCAGAAATCCAGAGTACCTTTAGGTCAAGATCGGTCTTGACAATTACATCTAGATTTTTTCTTTCTGTTCACATCCAAGTCTTACTATTAGTGCTCATCAGCATAATCCTACTCCTGTAGGATCGAATATCATTCCCCAAAGAAATGATAGGCTTCCTTTACCCCAGACTATCATGATTCAATCTCGTTGGTTAAAATACCAACTGTATTTTAATATACATCCTTCTACTTAAGAGATTTATGCAGAAAAATTCCATTTGGCAGTAATATTCCCAACATGCTCATCCTAGCCTTGGTAACCCAATCTTATGTCAGTACAACTACACATACAATTGCAGAGTGAAGTCATCTTCTTTATTTGGAAACATTAGCAACATACCGTGCAATTTCCAAAACATCTATCAACGATTTAAGACCTCATTCCTCTCTTTGGTAGAGGTTTGACTAGACCTCTTAGGAATGCGGTAAGATAGGGTGTTACCCCTTAAAGTTATCCATAAATATTTTCATATGACTCGTACATGAGCCCAAGCAGGACAAGTGTTGAAACCATGCTCTGATACCAATTTGTAACACACCCACGATGGGGCACGAAATAAAAATTAATTTTCATTCTCCTTACAGGAACAAATCCTCTCTAATGGTAACCGTGACCCTTCCTCTTCGTGCTTGTGAAAAATTTGTGTTCGAGCACTGGCCCCTTTTCGGAAAATCCCTCCTCGTGAACATTGGCTATGACCACAGGTCTAACCAGAAGGGTGCTTCACAACCTTACGTTTTGGGTGTTTGGATGTGATCCAACCCTGACTCTTCCGATCCCGAAACTCCTAAACTCTGAGTTAAGAGTCTAGCAGTGCTAGCTCCTTCCTTTAGCATCCATTTATATGACCTCCAACTATGACCTAGGGACAACTCCCAACACTTCAGGACTTCGCGCTTCGAGAAGTTGGAAATTAGTCCACTTGTCTCTTTTCCAGAAGTCCGATCTCTGAACTTTCGACAGTGTCAGATCAACGGTACGAGACTCCCCATGATCCAATGGTTTAGATTAGCTCGCAATTTCAGACCTCGCGAGTTCTTACAACTCTGCCTTTGACCTTCCTGATTTGCGAGTCAACGAAATGCTGATCTCCCGCCATGTGTCCTATTTTGTTGGATGGCTAGGATCGCTCTGACTCTCAGCTCCTCGGGTATTCGCCTTCTTCCCTGACTTGGAAGACTTCATATATTTCAAAGGCTTCATCTTTGAACTACCTTCTGTGAGCCCAGTGACTTTGGGTCTTGTCTGCACTTCTGAAAAGTGCTATCCCTTCTGCGCTTGATCCTTAGGGGATTTCTAATTCCCATGCACTCCTTACGTTTCTGGGATTTTGTCAAACTCATATCTGCAATCTCCCTTATGCACAAACTCAAAACTCATAGATCCAACGGTCAAGGCGGGTCTCGATAGATCTTTGGATTTGCGGTCCAAATCATTTCGCGATGTTGGACGTCGGAGGTTTTGGCCACTCCAACTCACAATTCTCCCAAAGCGTGAATCTTTGATTCCATAGTTCAGATGGTCAAGAAGGACCCCGAAGGATCCAAAGATCCATGGTCCAAATCCTTTCGCAACTTTGGACGTCGAAGGTTTTACCTCCCTTATGACAAATTCGCTCAATTCGCTGAACTCACGAAGTCTGAAGGACTCAAGGGGGTTACTCGTGCGTTCTTTCCCATATCCAATGGTCACAATAGACCTTGGATCTTCCCGAACAGATCTCGTCCATTCACCTTCCTTACAAAGGGTCTTCCCCTTTCGATACTTGGATCTTGCTATCCTTCTTGAGCTTTGTTAGCTTTGAAAGGCTTAAGATCTTTGTGCTCTTTGTCTTGAACTTAACACTTGGAAGAAATCTTCCGCCCACCACTTGTGCTCATTCATCAAGTCTAGAACTTAAGTGGTTCTCGACCTCTACCCACCTCATAGAGGTTACGTGCATATCCACACTACCTCTCCTAAAATTAACAGACTCCGTCCTCCTAGAGTCTCAGGGAAAATGGGAGTGTCGACATACACCCGTGAAAACCGTGGCCAAGGACGAGGAACTCACAGTTTGTGGCTCTATCTTAAACCACCACATGGCTCAATCATTTATGAGTACAAGTCATGTCCGAACCATATAATTTCTTACTTGCCTAATTACACAATCAACCAGAAATAAAAGGGATATATTATAGCCATTAAGTAATCATGCACATCCCTGAAAACGTTCACACTATATCCAATTTCATTACTCAGTTACAACTCAATTACACAGGGTAGGAGAATACTTATCTATTACAAGTTGCAGTCGTCTGCAGCCATCCAATTGACTATGGGTGTGTGCCCCTCCGCCCAACCATAGGCTCAGAGGCATTCATTCTTAACACTCTGGCCACCCCCGTGCCAAGCCATGATATCAATAGGGATCTATGCCATCTCTCAGAGACCTTCTCTCTGTCACAACATCCATGCAAGGTTTATCATATGCTTCCTCAACATCAATCTTGCATTCGGGTCCTTCAGGTCATGTTCTCTGCACTTCCTGTGGTTCACACATCTCCTTCACGTGCTTGCGCTCTCTCCTTGTCTCTTGCCATATGTGTGTATGTATCTTACCTTTCTTCTTTTGGAAGGTTCCCGACCTATCCTGTTCCTTTTGTCAGAAGGAAAATCGGGTCTGTAGGTTTCTTTGGTACTTTGGGCTAACAACCCATGTTTCCATTCATGAGGGTGGTTGATTATTCAACCACCAGTCCTTTCCCTCATTAAATGATTTCTTTTCTCTAGAGATATCATGACTCGTACTTCAAGGCTTCACCCCCCAACAATCAGTTATGGGCAGTTTCATAATAATACATTTACATTGTCCACATGCCTTAGCATGGTAATCCTACTTTATGATTAATTACAAGCTGGGGGAAACATGGAGTTACAATTACCTCCCCCTTAAAGGAACACCGTCCTTAGTGTTCTTTCTCAGAAGCACCTGTCATGCCTTTCTCATTCAACCACTTCAGAAGTCTTGACCTTCGTCCTCAGTCATGTCCTTTTTTAGACTCTTAGTATTTGTCACCTGCCTTCAATAATTCTTGGACAACAAGCACATTAATCACAATTTTATGCGAATACATCTTAATGTTGTTAAAAATTCAAAAGGAAAATTTTGTAATCTAGCACAATACTTATGTATGTAGTTCATGGGTTTGCATCCACATGACTATCTTGTCATCCAGGCTTGTTGTTTTTCCTAGATATACATCCAGTGGGTATGTTGCCGTTGAACAGGTGAGGCGAGTAGTTGGTTGTTGGTAGAGAACAACACGATAGAGGAGCCGATGCATGGCTAGTAGAATATCTCGAGGAAAATCTCGAGCGCTTGACTATTGGCATTCCAGTGTCGCACATGGATGATATACCATTGCATATGTAGATGGATGTGGTGGGTATGTGGAACCAGTTCAGGCTCCTTCCGTGGAAGGTCACATGAGAAATGATTTACTATAAGGACCAAAGGGCTCCTCGTGATGACTAGTGCTCTTTAGTTTGATGGACTTTGATGCATATTTGTTTTGCGGATGTATGGGTGGATAGCCCAATTTTGTTATGTTATACTAGTTTTAGATGTTTTTTGGACACACTTATATATATATATATATATATATATATATATATATATATGGACATATGGATTTTTTTATTTCTTCTTATGTATATGTGATGAATGATGTGTATAATGGTTTATACAATGAATGTTGAATGCTGTGCTTTTCAATGAAGTAGATGCCAATTCAATACTAAATTTGCTAACAAGTTAGCTAGAGAATTGAATTGTCTTGGTATATGTTCATAAGAGATAAAATGAAATAATCGATCCAAGAGTCGTACCCTTAAATATATTAAAAAAATTATAGGATATAAAAAAGAATAAGTCGAGTTGAGGTGTGAAACGACAAACTCGAAATCTAGGCAAACTATCAAGTGGCGTATGCCCAAAGTGGATGCTTCGGTCATAAGTTCAATAACAACATTGTATTCTGCAACATTGTTCTTTGTAGGGCCAAGATAGATGCTCCCAAAGATGACTGTATCATTGGTGGGAGAGATGATTCCGGGAGGTGTGACTAGCTCCATCCGCATATCATAAATAGGGTGAGGGAAATGACGACATTTGCAACTCAAGCATTAAGCAACATAAGCAGATTGAAAAATATTTTTACACAAAGGGAAAACAAAATCAACCATAACACACTATAATACATGTGGTACAAAAGCACTAGATAACGCAAGGCTTATGCATAGTACTTTTTCAAGTAGAGCCCGTTGCGGGGCTTCGATAATGGGTTTCCTTGATAGTCTGCTAGCTCGTAGGCTCATTTTTAAAGAACTCATGTAATTATATAAGGGCTATGCCATAAAGGTTTGAACTTGCCTACGCCTAACTTGTCACGATGTTGGTTGTAGACCAAAACTAAATCGCCTTTCGAGAAGGTTCGAGGGTGTATTTTTTTTATCGTATTGGTGTTTGACATGATTTTGATGAGAATCATTGGCCATGATAGATTCACGACATCACTCAACAAGACATGATAAATATAGGAGTCAATATTCTTGGTAGAGGTATCGGGGAGGAGTTCGATAACCAACTTGAGGGATGGTATTTCGCATTCAATGGGTAAAACGACTTCCAAACCATAGACAATTTGGAATGGGGTGAAGTTGGTGGTCTTTTTGGTAGAGGTTCGATATGCCCATAAGGTCGGGAATAGCACTAAATTCAAATTGGATTTATGTTTTCCAATCATTATTTGGATCATTGTTTTGAGTACCTTATTAATGGACTCTACTTGACCATTTGCTTGAGGATAATAAGGAGATGAGTGTTTTTGGTTAAGATGCAACAAAGTAGACAATTTTGTCATCATGCTATTGCAAAAATGTGATCCATGGTCTATCATGATGGATTTAGGTACACCAAAACGTGTGATAATATTATTGAATACAAACAAGGAGATAGTCTTGGAATCGTTAGATTAGGTGGGCATGGATTATTCCCATTTTGTGAAATAATCAATGACCACAATAATGTAATTATGACTTGTGGCAGAAGGAGGTTTACAGGGTATGAAATCGATGCCCCATTTGGTGAATGTGTCAATTGCAACAACTGCATGTAAAGGAGCGGGGTAAGTGTGCATTTTTTTGTAAAATATTTGACAGGGGTGGCATTTTTGTACCGTATTAATGAAATCTTTAAAAATTGTGGGCCAAAAATAGCCTGCGCGTAAAATATTCTTGGCAGTGGCTAAACCAGACAAATGGCCAACACATTCTCCAAAGTGGCAGTCATTTAGGATTATTTCGGTTTCAGAATGGATGACACATCGACGTAACACCATATCCACTCCACGATGGTAAATAGTATCACCGACGATGAGATAGTTTCAGGATTGGTGGTGTATATGGCGACAATCATCTTTAGACAGATTGGGCCGAAAGTGTTGGGTCTGGAGATAAATCAATATTTTTCCATACCAAGGATCGAATGAGCCGATGAGAAACAAATATATGTCAGGAAACGAATATTGTACCACAAATTCATCAAAGGATTGGCGAAGATCGATCATTAATTATGCGAAAATCAAATATGTTTTGGATTTAGGGGTGTAGAATTCAAGATCAAATCCTGTGATAGGGTGATCCATTTAGAGTATCGTCCCCCCAATATCTGGCATGAAAAAATATATTGTATTGGGTTTGCATCAGAGACAACAGTGGTGGTTCAGAGAAGAATATAATTCCAAAATAACTGGGCAACGTATACAACTGCCAACGCCAACTTCTCAACTTAGGGATATCGAAGCTAGACACCAACTAATCTCTTACTAAGATAATAAATAACATGTTCATTATGTTGATCACCAGTCTAGACTAATAGCATTCGAATGGTGGTACCAAAATTTTCCAGGTATACGATGAAATCCTTATTGTAATTTGGGGGTTTGAGTAATGGTGTAGATGTAAGAACCTGCTTCAAATGATCAAAATATCGTTGGGCCTGTTCATATCAAATAAAAGCCCTTTTTCAATAGTCACATGAAACCTTTAGTGATTTCAACATAACTGGCAACAAAGCATCTAAAAAAGTTTGCTTTCCCTTGCAAACTTTGAAGTTGGATTATGTAGTTGGGAAGGGGAAAGTCGATGATTGCATCGAATTTAAGGGGATCAACTATGATCCCCAACTTGGATACAATGAATCCAAGTAGATGACCATATTCCACGACAAAAATGCATTTGTGTGGATTTAAACGAATGTTTTAATATCGACAACGTACGAATATTTGGTGTAGGTGATATACATGATCAAACCTCTTAGGATACCGAGCAGGGAGATCATCGAGGTAAGGCTGTATGATATATTTAATGATATGGAAGGCGTAAGACATGGCGTGTTGGAATGTTGTACCAACATTTTTAAGAACAAAAGGTAACTTTCGATATGCGAAAGTTACCCATGGGTAGATAAAAGAGGTTTTGTGCTAGTCCTCTAGAGTAATTTCGATTTGATTATAGCCAGAGAAGCCATCCATAAATGAGAAGACTTCACATTAGACACAATCATCGATGAAAGGGGTAGTTAAATTTTCTTTAGGACAAGCCTTGATGAGGTCCCTATAATCAATGCATACTCGGATGGTGCCCTACTTTTTGTTAACTGGTATGATGTTGGACACCCATTCAGTTAGGGGCATGGGATAAATAAAACCAGTGTTCAATAATTTTTGAACTTTTACCTTAATAGATGTGGATTTCCTTGGATGAACTGGGCGAAGCCGTTGTCGAACAGGACGAGATTTGGGGTAAGTTTTTATTTCATGGACAATAATTCGTGGGTCGAATCCCGACATCTCTTGATTGGACATGGTGAAAATGTCACGAAATTATTTGAATAGGGTAGTATAAGCTTCGATTTCTTCAAGGGAACAATCTGCGCTTATCTGGGTGTTTTCCACGACCCTAGGTTTCACTAAAATATCGATTGAAATGGTTTTGGAAATATTTCCCAAATTGCCTTCAGACAAAATAGGATATGATGTGGAAGGTAAAAGGGATGGATCTTGAATATCATTCGAAACGAGGGTTTGTATTTCGGTTTCTTTCTTTTCTCCAAAGGGCAGGAAGGAGGATCGATGATGAGAATCCTCCCAAGGTTTGTCTTGCAAAGTCATGAGTTCCATTATGGCTTCATCTGAAGGAAGGAAAACGTTGAGAAAGTCATGAGACATTGAAGTATGGGTATCCCAATAGGGAGAGGAAAATTGATCTAGTTCCTCATCCAGTAGGAGACTAGAATGAGAATCAAAAGATTCTTCTGTGGATTGTATTACTAAATATGCCAACTTGATTGGTCATAGTGGCATGGTATCTCAATAAGATTCTATAGTATATGGGTGAGGGATTACTCAGGGGTCATTGCAACTAATGGGTGTACCGATGACTGTGAAGATCATATTGATGGAGACTGTTGGGGTTATATCTAGTGGGGGGAGGGGAAAATTCCCCATTAATGAGGGATAAAGTCCTACCCTGATGATTTCATATCTCAAAGAAGACTCTCCTAGAAAAGGGACATTCACATTAGGATTGATTCACACATTTGGTGTCAAAAGTCGAGTTGGTCTACAATGACAATCTTCCCTTGATGGGGGAATTTAACAAGTTGAAAGACACTAGACGCAACATCCTTCATGGCATAAAACTAGGTGCGACCTAAAAGAAAATTATAGTCAAGTGTGGAGTCGATTACCTTGACCTCTACCGAAACGGTTTTTTCTGCAAGTTCAACGAGTAATGAGGGGAGAATTCCATGGGGTTTGAAAAAATGTCCGTCAAAATCTTGAAGGATGGTTTTTGATGTGGTAAGTTGGGGAGAAACAAGAGATTTCCAACATGTCAAGGACATGATGCAGGTTGTAATTCCTTCATCAAGCACTGTTCAAAAAACATTTTTATTAAGAGATCAAACAATGATTTATAATGTTAATTAGTGTGATAGGAAAGATTCATTACAATTCGTGTCAAAGGAGATAACATTGGATTTTGCAGGGTCAATTCCACCAATGGATGATAATAAGGCTTTACGCTGCGTAGGGCAGGAATGCAGCACTTCTAGTGTGGACACAACACAAGGGGCTTGGGAAAGATATTCTACTATACTATAGTGTTGGGTTGCCCAGGCATTATGATTATGTGTAGTTCGAGGAAGTACTCCCTTTGGAGGGCGTAAGGCAAGTTCAATAACTAACTTCTCTAGTGTGAGAGTGCCATTGGGTGGGTGGTTGAGGGGGGATCCTTGGGTAAAGAATCACTTTTTGGAGAATCATAATTCTTGGCTCTAGTAGATATGGCTATATATTTAACCATCAATATGTTTACAGATGGGGATTCAGGGTTTCCCCTTGATGGGGGTGCTTGCGTTTGCACGGAGAGTTGTTGTTGCTAGGGGGGAAAATGATTTGTTGAAACTATAGGTGTATAAAAGGATGATCCTCGCTTGAGATATTGATGAATTTCAGTGAGACAAGGACAATATTTAGTGAAATGATCCTCTTTACAAATCATGCAGGGATATTTAGCCTTTCATTTGCTTTTATCCTCAACGTTGTTTTCTTGGGTTTTGGGGCCCGAATGCTCAGAAGAGTTTTTATTTGTCTTATTATTACCATTATTTTTTCCTTCGGATTGCTGTGGGTTTTTGGGCATGATTGATTACATCCTATCAACCTCATAGGTTTAGGTAGAGGGATTATTTGGAGTGCTGGTGTGGACATATGATCTAGGATTGGTAGATTTAGTTGATTGTCTATGTTTCCCAGTCATATGACCATTTGTATCTATAGAAACATGAACGATCATACCATCGGCATGGGGTTTAGGTGCGGGTTTAGTTTGATCATTCGACGACCGAGGAACATTAGGAATCGGGTCGTATAATTTGCCCGATTGAGAGTATATCAAATTGAAATATTGGGATTGATTGATAGCTTGTTCCTTAGTAACAATGGCTCCCATGGAAAAATCTCAAGCTATAGGTGGAAAAAGAGACTTTGTAAACCAATCAACTAACAATTAATCCAGGATTATGGATTTGATTAATCGTCGTCGATGCCTCCACTCATGAATATGATCTGAAATATGGGTGGAAGTTGATTTGCGTAACGAGGTTAAGAGCTCAGTACCGGTCTCATAGAGGATAGGTAATTGAAAACGTGTCAAAAATTCCATGGCAAGGCACTTAAAGTCGTCAAAGGAGTTATGTAACAATTCTATATACCATTTAGCTGCTGACCCTGTACGGGTTTGTTGGAAAAATCGTAATTGGATAGAATCCTCCATCAAAGAGTTTGAAGAACACCATAGATGGAAAGTCATCATGTGATTATTTGGATCTTCTCCAGGTTTTCCGTTGAATTTTAGAATATCGGATGGAAGTTTAGCAGGAATAGGGGGGAAAAAAGGGAAATGGCATATGGGGTCATTAGTCAACCTTGAAAGATATGGAAAATATAAAGTTTCAAAGAATTGGAGTTGTTTGTTGACGTGTGGAGGTTGGCGATATGGTCCTCCTTTGTGGGGAGGTTTTTCTGGAGGTCCTCCTCCATAGGGTGGTCCTCTAGGTGGTCCTCCTCCATAGGGTGGTCCTCTGGGTGGTACTCCTCCATAGGGTGGTCCCCTAGGCCCCCCCCTCCATTGGGTGGTCCTTTAGGAGGTCCACCACCATAGGGTGCCCCCCTAGGGGTCCTCGTCCATAGAGTGGTTCTCTAGGAGGCCTGCCTCTATAAGGTTGTCCCTTAGGGGGTCCTCTAGGGGGTCCTCCACCATAGGGTGGTCCCCCTCCACCATGGGGTGGTCCGCCACCATAGGGTGGTCCCCCTCCACCATGGGGTGGTCCGCCACCATAGGGTGGTCCTCTAGGGGGTCCTCCTGGTTGAGTGGAAATTGAAGGATTGGCAAGTTGTTGATGTTGGTTCCATACAATATTTGCTATTCTTGTGTAATGGTGGAAAAATAGTAGGCTGGTGGTAGAAGGAATAGTTTGGCCCCATGTTGGTTGTTGTCCGGTAGCTAGGGGTTGCCCCCTAATTGATTGTTGTCCCCAGAGTTAGTATGACCCAATGTCTATGGGTTTCCCCCTAGTGGGTGGTTTCCCCCAGTAAAATAAAGGTTGGCTCCCGATAGGAGAGTATTCCCTTGTTGAAAATGATCCGAAAGTCAAGGGTTCCCCCCCGACTGGATGTTGACCGAATATTTTCCCTGAGTACAGGGGTTGTCCCCAAGTGAAAGGTTGGCTCATAGATATTTCTTCTCTAAAAACCAATAGTTGAATTCCTTGGGGAGATAATCCTCTCATCGAAGTTTATTTTCCAAAAAGGTTGGGATTGACTCCTAAGAACAATGGGGTAAATAAGGGTTTCCCCCCAGTAGGGGGTGTAGAAGGTTGGGATCTTGAAGGTGGTGGTAAGATGGTTGGGACAACGTGTGATACAGATGCTAATGTCGATGTTTGGGTCAAGACAATGTTTAGTTGAGCTTGTTATAATGTAGTGTGGATTGGGGATGGACGAGGGAAATTTTTTTGAAACATATGGGAGATGCCAGAAGTTGGGGGATGGGGAGTGTGTGAAGAGGCATGTGAAGGATCTCATTGCAAGAGTTTAGAAACAAAGTCAATAGTTATATCTAATCAATTGAGGATGTCGAGGGGTTGTTTAGGGTTTTCGATAGGATTGGATGGACCAGAAACACATGGTGCCATGGTGAAACCTTTTAGGGAATGTATTTGTTGGGTTTTCATGCTCACGATGTCTTCGCAAGGCACAATTTGTAGACGAGGGAAATCAATATCAAGTTCAGGTTCATTGAGAGAGTTTACATGAATGAGGAGGGGACCGAAAGGGTCAGTCAAGGGTGGATTTGCAAGGAGTAGAAATACTTCTCTAAAGTTTTCTCCCTTCGAGTGTTCAAGTAAAGGGGTAACAATACTTCTAGCTTAAGAGTGGTTTTCCTCACGGAGTTCCTCTCGAGGATGGTCTTCGAGTGAGTTGGGAGGAAAGGGTTCGTAATGTAGAGGAGACAAACCTTGCATCCCCTAAGACTTATGCAGGTCTTGGTCAGACAAGATTGAATTATGATAAGGACAGTCCTCAGGCTAACTAAAGAAAATAAACAAGATGCACTAAGAAATCTAGGAATGAAACAAACAAACCAAATCTTCTCACCATGAGCTCAATAGTTGGTGATGAAAACCAACATCGCGAGAACATGTGAGAAGAGGCATGGTGAGTGGGTGGATTAGTTACATTGGCGACTTTCTTAACAGAATTACATCTTGGTGCAAAATCCCCAACAATCTATCTGTGGGTTTCCCTCCAAGGGTCTTGAGTGAGTTTGACCAACATTTGATCAAGGTACAACAAAGACTCCCCTTCATCGTCACCTTGTGTAAAGGGCCAAAATATTATGGAAACTAAGGTCACCAACTCGCAGTCAGCCTCTAGGTGGGTACAATCGACAATTGGGTCCGACAGTGTGGGAAGGATATCAAGTCCAAAATTACTTAAGAGGATTGAGAACAAGAGGAACAAAAAAATCTCCAGAGGACCCTGACTGGATTCATGATTCACTAAGTTCTGAGACCAAATGGAACCAACCGATTCTCACGAAGAATCCCCAATATACTATTGTTTCACTACGTTTGGTTAAGCCTCAAAGGTGTAATCTCAGTTGCCCAGCCGTACCCGACCTCCCGTGTAGCCCTTGTGTGAGAGGGGGTTCCCAACTATGCCTATACAAAAGTTGGATTTAAGCACTCTTTAGTATTCTATGGTTTTTTTTTCTGGCCTTTGAAAATTTGCTCACTTGTCTCAGTCCAAATACCCTAAACCTAGACTATTGTTGGTGTTCTTAGAAAATAAAAGTCTAGTAAATTTTATTAATGCGTGTTCATTTTTAAAGATGTGTTTTACTCAAAGGGTTGCTCGAAAGTGAAACTCACGAGGAGAAAGGACTCGACTCCAAATAGGTGCAAAAGAATGAAATTTAAATGATTTTCTTTTCAATGAATCCTATTTATGGGAGGGAGGAGATTTATTTTATTTTTGCTTCTTATGTGAGAGAATACCCTAATGCACACCGATTCACTTTTATTCTTGAAAATGAGAGAAAAGGACAATTTTCCAACCAAACTTATTGGATGATTTTAAAAATTCCTAATCAAATGCAAAGTGTTTCAACCATATTATAAAGTACTCCAAATATGATATGATATGATATATATATATATATATATATTTTTTTTTTCAAACTATATGAATTTGAAAAAAAATTCTTCTTCAACTTTTACTGTCAATCAACAATGTTCTACAATGAATTCAAAATTTGGAAGAAAAAACTAAACATGCAAACTTAAAGCACACAAAAATTTTCAATTCTAGATAATAGTCTGAAGGGTTCTCCAAATAATTTGGGAAACAACAAGCATTCAAACTAATAAAAAAAATACTTGCACAATAAAATGACAGATTTTGCGAAAGAATCTTCTCAAACAATGGTGAATAGCCTTCTACTTAATTGAAGGGATTAGACTAGATGATTCTAGTTGTACCCATCAATCACATGAGATGGCGAAAATGAGAAGATAAAGTTCACAAATTTCAAAAGAATTTGAAGTAAAATCAGTGAGACAGGCCTAAGACAGCTCTGAAGTGTTGAAGGAGACCAATATAAATGGGTCTATATCAAATTTTTGCAGCACAACTCTCCAAAAAAGGGTTTCAAAAAGATGGTCACTCCATATAAAAGGAGATAAAGAGACCTGGTCGCTCCCCAGAGAGAGGGATAGGGTGACCAAAAGGTTTGGTTGCTCATGGTTAGGCTAGGAACAGGGATGGTCGCTCCCCCAAGGAAGGAAAAGTGTGACCAGGGGGTCTTGGGTCGATCTGTGTACACTAAGTAGGTTCGACCGAAACAAAGAAAAGGAAAAAGGGATAGATCCGGGTCATATCTATTAGATCCAAGGTAGAGGTTTCTCCGACTAGACTCAGGAAAGAATTCAACAAAGGTTCGCAATCAGATCCTGACACTTATTTGGATGAAGATATTAGAAATACAAGACATAAAGAAGGAAGAAAAGAACATAAAGGGCATTCCCGAGTATGGTCACCAATCTATTGTAGGTGTTTTAACCCCTGCAGAAGATGAGCTCCCTTAGGTTCTTCCTATACTTAAGAAAAAAATAGAGATGTAATCTATGGGTGTTTCAAGATCTGATATATATGCATAAGATAACTAGGAGTCTTTATTATGAAGAGACATACTTGATTTCTGAAGGTTGTCCTTGCACGCTTCTGGTTGATTCCTTATGCGAAGATTATTCCTGCTCCAAGAAACAATGATCTGGACACAATGAAACAAGACCCTTTCCAAGATCAAAGTAGATGCATACAAATCAATTACAAATACACTAATAGATTATAACACATAATTCTATTAAGTTTATCCAAATGAATACATACACAAGTACACAATTGAATAGAGGGAAATTTCCAATACACCTTCTATTAATTATTGAAGAAACATTAGAACTTACAAATGGAGAAGCAGATGCAACAATCTCTATCCAAGTTCCTTGCCCAAATCTGGTAGCCAAAGTGGCAACATAAGTTTACTAATTCTTTCCTCCCCCTTCCCATGGGAAATGGTTTGGTTCTTATAGGGCTTTAGGGATAATTCCATATGGTTAGTCGGATAAGATCTTCGAGCTCATAATGGAAGCCTTCTCGAGACTAAACCTTGAGAAATCAATTGAAGGTCTCATCCATCACAAATAAGTCTAAATATGGCGTTTCTAGGCTTGGTCGCTCCATAAACACATAAACAGAGCAACCGATCGGGACCCGATAGTCCAGAAAGGTCGACCAACCCTCTTGGTTGCACCCTCAATGAAGGGCAAGAGTGACCAAGAGGAAATTGGGCTGGAAACTCAGGGAAAAGGCGATGAAAATTGTTGGATTGGACATGTGACCTCTTAAGAAATGATGGCTGAATAGTTAGGGGGTTAATAACTCTATAACACTCTTATTGAACCAAAATGGGAGATGTCAATAAAACTTTCTATCAATTAAGGCGTCGACTAAAGGCTAATTAAAATGCTTGAGGTGGTTTTAAAATTTTAAGTGTTTTTTTGAATTTTTTTGACTTGAATTCAAAATCCAAAAATTCATTGTAGTGAAATTGTAATTTCATCTATTTAGAAGTGTGATATATAGTTTTTAGGATCTTTGAATCTATTTAAAATGTCAAAATTGCAATTTAAAATTTTTGACTTAAAATTGAATATTGAGTTATTATTATTATTTTTTTGTTTGTTAGAAATGTTGGGTATGTGTTATATTCTTTGCACGATTAGCTATAGTTTCTGCCACGTTGCATCGGGCACGCATGGGGGTTTGAAGGATTTTTTTCCTCGAGAAACATGTCACATTTTTGCCTTGTTTTTCATGTTGCCTCAATTTTCATGTCCATTGTTGGGTGGTTTTTCAACACATGGTTTTTGCTGATGGTTTTCTATTTCTGGTTAAGGAATTAGGGTTTTTGACTAATCCAGGTCATTGGGTTAGGGTTTTGGATGCCACTGAATCCTATATGTATATTGTGTTGTAAAAAATGTAACACTATGAATGAATATAAATCTCTATGTAATGTGTGTATTTTCCATTGTATCTTTTCTGTTCTTTTATTGAAAATATGTTTGCAATAAATATTGTACAAAATTAAAATCTACATTTGGTATCAGAGCTTTGTTGGCTTCAGGGGGACGAATTTGTGGTCAAGGGTTTGGATCAAGATTGTGATAAGCCTTGTTATAGTGGGAGATCTGTGGTATTGATTTTTCAGGTGAAAAGAATTGGCGAGCAGTTCGAAAATGGAGATTGAGAAGTTTATTGGGAAACGTTTTGAGCTATGGAAGCTCAAGATGGAATATATGTTGGTGGAAAAATATCAATGGATCGTGGTGGATCTAGGTACTACACCTACAAGAACTTCAACAGATCACTGGAAAAAGTTGGATCGGAAGGTGAAGAGAACAATCTGACTGTGTCTCTCAAATTCAATATTACTGAATGTGTCAGAGGAAGGTACAACCAAAGATTTATGAGATAAGTTGGGGAAGTTGTATCAGTATAAGT
>JZKD02S1715485.1:55948-76267 GCA_000966675.3 Picea glauca | reverse complement strand
CTTGATCTAAAAATGAAGAAGACTTGTATTCTTGAAATTATTTGCAAGTAAAATTTATGTGTTAAAATGAAAATGGATCAACTTTTCAACACAACTTTAATAGGATTTACTCATTCAATATGCATATAAACAACAACAATAACAGTGAATAGAAAACACATAACACAACAAATGATAAAGGAGTTAACCCCTCTCTTGGGCTACATCTCCTGGTCTAGCTCCCAATGGATCATTTGTATTATTTTCTCAAAGTGATAAAAAATGTTCTTTACAATGCTCAAAATCCCAAATAGACTACTCCAATGGCTTCAGAACGTCCAAAAACCCCTAGCTGGGCTTTTTCGGCACCTCGTTTGGCCAAAAATTGAAGAAGATAGGCTTCCTGGAAGTCCCCCTTCAAACTTGTTGTCTCTGCATCTACAAAATGCACCCTTGTTGGCTCAACCTAGCCCACATGCATATTTAAGTGTTAAAACTTAGCACCGGACGCAACCGTGTGAATCATGCAAACTGTAGGACAGTTATGGGTGCACCTAGCCCCTAACCATCAAGGGAAAGGTCATATGACCCATATGACCGCGCATAAGTGCAAACATAGGCCCCCATTTCCACAAGCCAATGGATAAACAACAAGTGGCGGGTCGTTTGTATAACCATTGAACCAAATTCAAACCAAATCATAAGCCAAATCGCGCACGCGCATATGGCATAACATGTGGTCATATTACAATAATGTATGTGTCTGGGGGCTGGGGCTAAGCCCCAGCCCGGACCCCCACGCAAATACATAAACATTTCAAACTTAAAACTATTCAAAACCATACATATATCAAGGCATATGGTGGGGCACATTGGCAACGCATACTATGCAAAGGATTTACATGTGGGTGGATGTCACGGGGTTGAACTCAGTGGACTCCAATAAAGTTTTATATAACAACCAATAACAAGGTGCCACGTGGCAGCCCATGACCAACCAAATACTGCCACGTGTCACAATGTCATTCACCCATAGCTGCCAATTATCTACCACTCAGCTCTGCCACGTGTCGTATGGACTACCACGTCAACAACCATATGGATTGTATAGACTGTACAATTAGCATCCCTTTTTTTTGCATGTTTGTCATTTTGAACAGAATGTGATATCTCTCGCTCCTGACATCTGTTTGAACCCAAACGAGTTGCATTGGGTTTATAACGACGAGGCCTATGCTCTCATTCGATTTGAAGCGATTCCTAGCACTTTGATTTTTTGAGCAAAATTTGATCCCCTAGATCACCACAAGACCATCCCAATCAAAGGAAACCTCGTCAAGACTTGGAGGGAGAGAAATCGGGAAGAGTAAAAATCTCTCTTGTTCATAAGGTGAATTAATAGAAATTCTAAGGACATGGCATAGAAGGTGTAGAATCATAACCAGAAGAGCGGGATCGACCAAAAATTGCATTGGCACGAACACTTCCTTAGACTTGTCAGTCTCCGAGAGAAGAGTGGGGTCGATCGAATATTGCATCGATATGACCACTTCGTCAGCCATTGGTTGAATATGATGTGATACAACAAGGTCAAGAGGTGCATCACTCCAAAAAACAAGAGTGTTGTCGGTCGAAGATTGCATCGACACGACCGTTGGTTGAACAAGATGCGAGACAACAAGGTCAAGAGACGCATCACACACAAACATAGGAGAGGTGTTGGTCAAATATTGCATTGACATGACCACAGGTTGAACGGGATGTGAGACAATAAGGTCTAATGACACATCAACCCCTAAAGGAAAAGGGGTGTCAGCCGAAGATTGCATCGGCATGACTGTTGTATCAACCAAAGAAGGAACAAAGTGTTGTGAAACCATAGATGCCTCAGAACCTGAAGGGCCCTTAGGTGAGCCCCACGCTTCTGGTATCCCAACAGTAACATGACACAAACGAGTAAGGTGACTTCCTTCACAAATCCTGCAAAAGAATCTAGGTTTACGTCTGAGACGTCTAGGCTTCTCAATCATGTGAATGCCCCCAACATGATTTGTAGTGGCTGGTGACATGCTCCCAACATGACTTGTAGAGGCTAGTAGAAAATCTCCAACATGACTAGAAGAGGTTGGTGATGGATGTGCAGTGTGACTAGCACTGACCAAACATGTGCCCCCAACATGACTTGCAGCGGTTGGTTGCAGGTATTCAACATGACTCGTAGAGGTTGTCGACCAATCTCCAACATGGATAGCAGAGGTTGGTGATATAATTCCAGTATGACACGCAATGACTGGACTTGTGGCGATGGTGAACTGCGACATTTGAGACCAAGGTCCAAGGAAAGATTGGGTATGATAAATTGCAGTCCAGGAAGGATCCTGGTTTACACCCTGTCCTGGTATGACAGGATAGTATCCTCCTACATACTGATTCATAAAGGGTTGTAAGGGCATCGACAATGAGGAAGTCGCTTGTGAAGTGAAAGCGACATGACAAAGGTTACTCATGTGAGGATATATGTTTCCCCCACATGAAGGACCTTCATGAGGGGGTTTGACCATATTATAAAAATAATTCCCCCCGGATGAAACACCAGAGGGCAGACGTAGGTCTTCCATGGGAAAAGTGTTCGTAGGAACTGACATGGTGGAAGAAGGATAAGTGGACGAAGTGTAGTAAGTAGAATGATTGCATAGTTGGGCACTTACTTCTCACATTGTGGATTCATAGGAAGGAAGATTCCAACCTCCTATCGTAAGAGGTGTTTGAAGGATATGACTCCCACCAAATGGAGAGGGATAAGAAGGAAGCATCATGCCCCAAGACCCAAAACTTGCATTCGCATAAGGAGGCGAGACAGAGGATGGCAAGTGCGAAGACATATCAGACATACCATGAGAAAAATGATTAGAGACCCAAGGCATTGACATAGTACCATAATTCTTCATACCATTGTAAAAAGCAGACGGATCTGTCCCCATGAAATGAGTAGGCATCATGGGGTGGGTAGCAATAAACGAGGGAGAAAAATAAACTCCACTATCCATGATGACAAAAACTCAGCACAAAATCTTATGGTCAACTAATAATCAAAGAGCATACCAAAAAGTCAAACGACCAATATGCATGCAAACGGGTTAAAGTGGCTGAGTGGCCTCCCTCGCTAAAGAAGTTATGTCTCGTCCAAGAGGGACCTGAGACTCCCTACTAAAGTTTGGAGGTAAAAAAATTAGTTATAGAGGCCCTCGTGGGCTTAAAAACTAGTCGGTCAGATCCCCCTGGAGAGGTAATCCTCCATAAAGGCTATGTGATGTCCGACCTCTATCTGACCCAGGATAAAAGCAGAATAACCCCTGCAAGTAACCTATGAGATACCTAAGTCAAGAAACTAATAAAATACTGTATAACCGATGCACAAGCGAGCAGTCGTAAGTCTGTATCACCGCATGGGTAGGGTAGCAAAGACCGAAACCTTGAAAGAATCGCCTCTCACAAAGGTATGGGTACTAGCAAGATCCCCAAATATAAATAAATCTACATAAATATCTCTGACGCTAGGTCAATATCTAGGGTTTATCCCTTCAACTAACTTCACGCAACCTCGTGATTAACTCTGGTGTGAGCGGAGTCTCATGATATTACCAATTATACAATGGACTTCTCAACTCCCTGTCTCAGACACATATGTTGATTTAATTGCCTTGGATAATTTTACTCACAAGATCCTATTCCAAGGCACTAATTCCTAGGCTAGTTTGTGCACCTTAAAAAATAAAATCATGACTAATCAATTTTAGTTTAAAGCGTAAATTTTATTGGTCGTGATTACTCAAAAAGGTATGGAAGCGAAACTCATGATGTTATGACTCTGCAAGAAAATGAATATGAATATAATGCAAAGTCTATCTTTAACTTTTCAATGAATGATATGCTAATAAAAGAAGTGCAATTTTCAATTTCAACTCTGCAATTCAGAAGTAAAATGCAATCTTTCACTAAATGAACTAAGCTAATGATAAAGGCTCAAAGACAAAAATGTTAACCAATGCAAAATGCCTTTTTTTTTTGTTTGTATTTTCAATATATTAAAGAGAAAATGCATGGACTGTAAAACAACCTGATATATAAATTCTACTGTGTATAAATGAAATAACTCAAGCAGAATACTAAGCATCCAAGCAAACAACCCAGGGTTCAAGGACAACAAGGATGAAAAACAAAGAGAAAGACTATGCCCAAAAATTCAACTCCCAACAGGTTTCCTGTCAACCAAGAGAAACTCAACAGGCACTACAGAGGCCTAAGAAGGCTTAGCGATCCTCAAAACTCATCCAAAAATCACTAGACCAAGAAAACGAGCAAAGGGAAGTGGTCTACGCGACTGTTCAAGAGAACATGGCATATATACGCATCCTGCAGTAAGACAGCAAGCGTGTATACACGACTGTCTGGGCAAAAGGAGTGTATATGCTTTAAAACAAGGCCAGGCAAAGGCAAGAAGGCTAAAAACTTAGACCCAGAGTGAACATAATCTGTCAAGTAGTGATACAACAAGAAACATGAAGGAAAAAAGAGCAATGCAGGAAGAAAAAGTACTTCAACCCTTAGAAGGAAGATGTATCCCTAGTGGAGTCGCCATTTCTGTTACGAGGGAAAAACTCTCTATGGCCAAGGGTAAACCACAACATACATGTATGACTATAGAAATCAACTCAATTCCAACATATGCTATATAAACTAATGTGCAAGATAAGAAAGAGGCCTACCTCGATCCAATGTTTGATGATGTTCCACGGTTGAGTGCTTCAACCCAAAGCTTTATACCCGCAATAAGTTCTTAACAAACGAGCAGAGCAAGTATATAGTGATGATACAAAGAGGTTAGCACATTAGATAGCATAATCCATCAATAAACATTACAAACATGCCCATGGATAATAATCATACATTTGCAATATACCAATAGGACAGGAAATGATTATTTCTGTTAATAATTGATCAGTAGAAGTGACAATATTACAGACTTCTGTGTCGACACGGTTCAAAACCAAGAAACCGAGTTCCTTCCAACTGGGCCTCCACCACTTCAATCCTTCACCAAAAGCAAGCTCACAAGAGAGAGCCAATGAGGTTCTCTCAACAATAGGGAAAGAGCTTGGGGGGTGAACACTGTGTTCAAACTTGAGGGACAAAGGGATGCAGACTCAATATGAAGTAATTTCTCTAGAGTAACTTTGTTGTCAAAGTTGAATGCTTTCTCCTCTTTTTCCATAGGTCAAAATTGTTCTCTTATAGCCTTCGGGATGCAACTGAAAGGTCGAGTCGGAACATTTCTAGTATATGTAAGGCCAAGGATAATAGATCTCCTTTCATGACATGGAAACCCGACTTCATTTTTGTATTTTCTGGCACAAATCCTGATGTATGTAGGCTATAGTGGAGAAGCCAACGTATAGACATCTTGCATAACTGATAGGGAGCGTATATGTGGAAAAATGTATATTTTTAACTCTGGATTCATCAAAAGGGGATGATAAGTCTACAAAGGGAAATGGAAAAAGGCCCTCCGTGCAAGATATCAATGGTGAGGCAAATCTTGCTATAACATGACCATAATCACATAAACAAAATGAATATACAATGAACTATATACATAAATGAAATAATAAAAAAGTTGAAATAATCAAAGGAAAAAGGTTAGAGATACATTACAAAGGGTGCCCTTTTGGACACCAGGTTGACCTTCATTTGAAAAATAGCTTGATTAGTTTCCTATTCCTTGGAATATTCATGGGCTCACCATCCAAGTTGCTAAGGTGAAAAAAATTATGACCGACCACATTATGGATGAGGTAAGATCCTCGGTTTCTAAACATTCCTTGTCCAGGGTGACTCGTCGAATATCCTTTTCCAAGTTTTATCAACTTTGAGTTTTTCTTGAGAATAGACCACCTGAGCAACATGTTTTTTTCCCTTTTTTAGCCAACTTTGAAGTCTGGCCAATTTTGTAATTTTTTTGTGAATTTCTGCATATGATTGTCATTGTGGAAGGCCAACCACTGTTCATAATGATTTGGAATTTGTATATTGTAATTATCTTCCATGTTCCCACTATCTTGTCTTGAGTCATCTGATGGGTGAGAGGTTGGAAGTGGGATTATCAAGGACATTTCTTCATTGTTTCCATCAAGGTTGTAGAGGATATTTTCCGAAGAGATGGGTTCTTCGGGAGGCGGGTGGGGATGTGAATTATTTGGATATTCAACAACTTCAAACTCAATTTCCCCTTGATCAATCAATGGCTCATTTATGGGATCATATGGAATTTCAAGGTGAAATTCCCTTTCTTGTTCACTGTGAATCTCTAGTTGTATAAGATCTGAATATCCAATGTAATTACTTGTACTATCAAGGTGAGCTTCCAATATTCTCAACTGATTTACACCAATGAATTATGTGGTTCTAATATCCCCTATCAATTTATTGTCGGGAGTTGATGAAGCATCTAGCTAAATACAATCTTTCTTGTTCATCCCCCCATCTCTCTAAAAAGGCATGTATCAAACCCTGTATGGTCTTGAACTTATAATCATCCAAATCATGAAACCAATCATAAGCATATTCCTCAACAAGAGTCAAGGAAAAAAATTTCATTAGAACATCCTCATGAATATGTGGACCACACCACTTACTAATACACTGGCAAAATGCTTTGATGTGAGAGTTATCATCATCATTATTACGAAAATCAGGAAAGTTTTCAATATCTATTTCATGAAGTTCATGAGGACAATCAACTATTCTTGAAAAATCAATACGATTAAAAAAATCCTCCAAAAGTAGACTCATGAAAAAAGAAAAAGTTTTTTTTTTTTTTATAGGAATAGACTGGGACTAAAAAATTATTAAGGATTAGGTGTTGCGGGATTATTATGTGTAAAATAAAGATGTATATCAGATATTGCTTCTTCTCCAAGACTTTCAAGGAGCCTACGAGGAGCTAGTTTGTTTATCCTCCTCCTATACACCCTTTCAGGTTCAGGAAAAGAGTCAACCCACCCTTGCGGGGTGCTCCTGGTAGTATGCCTCAAGGAATGATTAAGTGGAGTCACCACTTGGAGACTAAGCAATGTCAAATAACACAACTCAAGTTTAAAAATTAAGGGACAAGTTTATTACTTAGTTTTTTAAGGAATTAATTAGATTTTGTCGATTAAACAAGGATAAGAGACTTCTCCCCGACAACAACGCCGAAGATGATACCTTGCTTATAAAAACCTACAAACATGGATAAGTCTCCAAGGAGGCACAAGCCTAAGTCTAGACCCACTGTCACCTTGATCCAGACCTCTTCCATCTAGGCTCACTCCTAGGGAAGGCAAGGGGGTTAGACCCTATTTAACTATGTTAAGTTTTAATTAATGATCTAGGAGTTAATTTGGTTTTCAGTTAGGGAGACCCAACCCAATGACAAGCAAACAATGAAAATTCAATTCTTTCAATGAAAAAAAAAACCTTTTTTTCTTCAACACGATAAAAAGACCAGTGCCTAAATGTACCCAAAGTTCACTTATTGAGATATGCAATTAAAAATATATCTACAACATAAGATAAAACATGAAATAAAACATGAAATATCTACACAATGAATTAAACAGTGAAATTAATATTAACTTTATACAATTATTTCCAAATGAATAAGGAATACTTTCAACCAAAAACAAAGATGCTTTAACACATGTAAACATCCACAATGAAAGAATTTGTTGAAAAGTGAATAGCTTGAAATAAAATATTTCTTGGAATATAAAATTGCACAACTCAAAATGTAAGATTGATTTGAAAGTGAAATTGCACAACTTGGAAAGTAATATTGCTTTGAAAGTGAATAGCTAAACTTGAAATGCAATGTTGTGAATGTTGTTTTGGTTGATTTTAATAAGTTTTAGGTCTCTCTTGAGCTTAGGGGATTAGATGTGAATTGTTGTAGTCCTAAGCTATGTGACTACCCCAAATCCCTATCCATTCAACCAAAAGGAAGTGTTGGGTGCTCAATAAGAAGAACAAACAAGGTTCTTCCCTATATCTAAAGTTCAAATCCAGAATGCTTGGGCGCTCAACAAGAGGGACACGTAGTGCCGTGAAACCATCCCCGACTTCAACCTCTTCTAGCCTCCCAAGTCACCCTATTTTGTTGGTTGAAACAATAAGTATATTGAGTGCCTAATTAATCTATCCACATGATCCTTTTTCCCTTTCTCAGTTACCCAAGATCCACAAAGTGGCAATGGGAGGGAATACGGGGTAGAAGGCAGGGCACAAATTCAATTACTATGCAATGAAATAAACTACTCTAGCCTTCACGATTTTGAAAGGTTGGCAAAGAAAAACACAATGCAAGGTGTGGGAGAAAATTTATAAATGAAATGACTTGAATTAAAATACAATAATGACTAGCCACACAACTTTTCCTTAAGGACAAAGTGGGCAAAAAAATAAGTAACTTGGAAACCTCACAACAATGGCACAATGTGGAGGACAAGCCTATCGATTTTGTGACAAGGTGGGTGAAATAAAAACAACTTGAATGAAAGAATTATACTAGCCACACAACCTTCACTTTATGGGAGAAGCGGGCCAAACAATATGATGTTAAAACAAAATCTAATCTAGCCTTCATGATTTTGCATGGATGGCAAAGCCAATCACTATGCAAAGGTGTTGGCAAACTAAAGATAAATTACAATATCAGATTTTTAAATTTAGAAATGAGAATGCAAGCCCAAGAGACTCTCTTGGGCTGTTTACAATGAAAACTAAGATGAGAAATGGAAGGGATTTTGGTACCCAAACTCTTGGAGGCTTTCTTGAGTGTTTTGGGGCCTAAAACAAGCAACACCTCCTTTTAACTTGGCAAGAACCTGCATAAAATAGCAAGCTTTGTTTGCTGGAAAATATTACAAAACACTTTAGAGATGATTAATTTCTGTTAGTACATAAAACATAAATTAAAAGGTAAAATTCTGAACATAAAAGTGAAGTTTAAATGACTATTTCAAACCAAATAATTTCTTGAAAGTAAAAGGAAATGATAGAAATGAGAACAAAAAAATATTAGAAGCCTTGGATGATTGAATGAGTGAATTTCCAGCTCTGAAATTCACTCCTCCAAGGCTTTGGTGACCTGCAAATGAGTATATTCTTGCTACACAATACAACAAGGAGGTGAGTGCATCTAAGAATCTTTCAAAATACTTTCCAAACTTGAAAGAAACAAGCATGAAACTAATAGCAATACTACTATCAATTCCTCCCAAGTAAAATACTTTGCTTGGGTATCCAAGTTAAACTAATGAGAGCAATAAATAAAATAATTAAAATGAAGCAATATCACCTCACAAGAAAACCATGAACAACACCAAGGAGACTCCCAATGCACACAAGAGATCCTTCGAAGCTTCTTTTATTATTCACAAAATGTTGCTACAAATACTTGTAACAAGATTTACAATGAGAGAATGGGAGAGAGAAAGAAAAGAATGGGAGAAATTTGGGCAACATAGAATTTCTTTGAGAATAGATGGTGAAAATAGGAGGGGAGATATTTCTTTTATGGGAGGAAGGAAAGATAGATCCCTCTTGCATGCTTTACAAGTGGCAACTATACAAGAGGGGGCTCCACTCAAGGGGGGCACACTTTATGAGAGGAGGGCACACTTCATGAGAGAGGGTTAAGTGTTTAGGAGGTAGGCACCTCCTTGCTAGTGTTCACACACTTATCCATGGTCCAACGGGGGTCCACCAAGGTGTGGGGACCCTCCCACCTAAAGTTTCATCTTTTCACACCATCACATGAAGAGGGGGGCACACTTCCCCTTAGTGAGAACCAACCAAACTTTATAAATTGACTTTGGAGGGGTCCTATTCCACTTTATATTGTTTTCCTAACTTATTTTTGACTTTAAGAATCATTTCCTCCTCCTTTTCCACGACTTTAGTCAATTTTACAAAATTTGGCTTTTTTTACCTTAGCCAATTAAATGTTGGTTTTTGACTGACTTGGACTCCTCATGGACATTGACCTAGAAAAACTTGTCCAATTGAGATGAAACTTGGTCCAAGGGTGTAGGGGGTCACAATAAATTTTATTTGAGTACCCATTCCCTTATACAATATCCTCAAGGGCCAAATGTTTACATTTTACATAAAATATAATTAAAAATTCCCGATTTATGGAATTTTAATTATTAAAAAATTCTATCAAAACTTAACGAAAATTCGCAAGACTCTAGAAGATGTCTAGAATGGTCATATACAACAATTATAAACCTTATTCACCCACTGGGATCTATCGTTAGAACGCCTTTCACCACTTTGGTGGATTATTTGAGTGACAAGAATCAAGGATAATTAAAATTGTCGGTAAGCAAGATTAAGTATCTGAGGAAAAAAAAACATTCGATGAAAGGACTTCCCTAATGATAAAGTCCTAGGAAACTAACCTAAAAAATGACCCATGCTAACATATTACATTATTATCTCACGCAGGGGAGCGAACATTCCAAGTACATAGAAAAAAGTGCTAGGGGAAAAATTTCCCTGTTGAGCCAAAAGTCTTCAAACTTGTTGTACGGCAAGGTACATATCTTCATGGTACATGGAATTGACACATAGTCGAAATAGGTGGTCAACAAGGCCTATGTTCATGTTCCAAATGAAAACAAGAGTAATATAGATAAGAAGGCTGAAAAGTGTATCTTTATTGGGTATAAAGATGGTCTCAAAGATTATAAACTTTGGAACCCAGAAACTAAGAAGGTTGTGTATAGATGAGATGTGGTATTTAGAGAAATGAAGGATGTTGTTAAACATGAAGTCCTACCAAGTAAGGAAGAACTAGAGAAGATAGAGTTTAAATTAAAGGATGATGAATCAGAGTCTACATAAGAACAAGAATAAGAAGAAGAATATCCTCATACTTCAGTATTGAGGAGATCGGTTCGAGAAAGAAGGCTACCGAAAATGTATACTCCATATGATTTCTGTTCAAATTTTTCTTTGTCTATTATTGATGATGATCCTAGAACCGTCAAGGAGGTAGTGGATTAAGAGGATGGGAAGCTCTGTAAAAAATCCATGGATGAAGAAATGACAGCCTTGGATACGAGTGAAGCTTGGGATCTAGTGGAGTTGCCAACTGGAAGAAAGATCATTGGAAACATATGGGTATTTAAAAAGACGTTGAATGCAGAAGGAAAAGTGGAGAAATAAAAAGCTCGTTTAGTAGCAAAGGGTTATTCCCAGGTTGAGGGAATTGATTTCGGTGAGATTTTTTCTCTTGTTTCCAAGTTAACGTCTATAAGATTTTTGTTATTTGTTGCTGCTGCATTTGATTTTGAATTAGAATAGATGGATGTGAAGACAACATTCCTACATGGGGATCTGGAACAAGAAACCTATATGAAGCAGCCAGAGGGCTTTGCTGTTAAGGCAAAGAAGGAGATAGTATGCAAGATAAAAAATTCCTTGTATGGTTTAAAATAATCACCAAGGATGTGGTATCAAAAAATTGATACTTATATGCCGGGACTTGGCTTCACAAGAAGCTAAGAGGATCACTGTGTGTATTTTAAATTAATTCGTTATCATTTGATTTATTTGGTCTTGTATGTGGATGACATGTTGTTGATAGGAAACAACAAGGAGATTATCCAGGATGTGAAAACTCAATTGTCCTCTAAATTTGACATGAAGGATCTCGATGATTCAAATTTCATTTTGGGCATGGAAATTAAAAGAGATTGGAAATAGAGGAAATTCTAGTTAAATCGAAGAAAATACGTGGATACAATATTGCAGAGGTTTAATATGCAGGAATGTAAACCGTTCATGGTATCTATTCATGTTGGTGTAAATTTATCTGTGGATCAATGTCCCAAGACACATGAAGAGGAGGAGGACATGTATTGTGTTCCATATGCGAGTGTAGTTGGCAGTTTGATGTATGCAATGGTCTGTAATAGACAGGACATTGCACATGTAATGAGAGTTTTGACCAGGTATATGTCAACACCAGGGAAACAGAATTGGACATCAACAAAAAGGGTTTTCAGGTATTTGCGTGGCACTGCTAGCTATGGATTGTGCTACCAAGGAAGACTAGAATTTGATAGAGTGTTGGAAATACATGGATTTTTGGATGCAGACTGGGCGAGAGATCTATATCATAGGAGATTTACAAGCGTGTATGTTTTTAACCTATTTGGAGGAGCAATCAGTTGGATGAGAAAAAGACAGGCTGTAGTGTCACTTTCAACTACAGAAGATGAATACATGGCATCCACTCATGCAAGTAAGGAAGCAATATGGTTACAAAGATTATGTTCAGGTATTGTGTTGGTACAACAATCTATAAGGATAGATTGTGACAGTCGGAGTGCAATTTTTCTGGTGAAGAATCCGACTTATCATTCAAAGACAAAGAATATTGATATTTAATATCACTTTGTGAGAGACATGGTTGAAGAAAATAAAGTGTTGCTAATGAAGGTGGACACTTTGAAGAATGTTGCAAATTCATTAACAAAATATGTGAGCACTGAGAAGTTCTCTTGGTGTAGAGGATCCATGGGCATTGATCCCCTGGATTGTTGACTATGTAACCATGTAACCCCTTGTCACATTTTTCCTCGTTTTTTGTGTCACCTCGATTTTTGTGTCCATTGTTGGGCAGTTTTTCGGCACATGGTTTTTGCCGATGGTTTTCTATTTCTGGTTAATGAATTAGGGTTGTTGACTAATCCAGGTCATTGGGTTAGGATTTTGGATGTCGCTCACTCCTATATGTATATTGTATTATAAATGATGTAACACTATGAATGAATATAGAAAATGCTGGTTTTCCCGGTTTGGGTTTCCAGGAGAAAAATCTCTGCTTAATGTGTGTATTTTCTATTGTATGTTTTCTGTTATTTTACTGAAAATATGTTTGTAATAAATATTGTACAAGGTTAAAATCTACAAGAAATGTTCTCGTAACTTGCGTGGCCAACATTTTTAACCATTGGATAAGAAACCACAACCCAAGGTAATATAAGTCGTTAAAATCACCCGAGGATCGCACGCAGCCTGGGCCACACCGACCCTTAAAAATGGTTGGATTTTTTGGGTGTCTCCTCTTGACTAAACTGAACCGATTCAGCTAGTGAGACTTTACTTAAAAAATGAAGGATATGGGGATGAGATTTGATCCACTTATGTGTGCACATGTCACAATATCATTTAATACAATATCTCTGGGTGCAACCACACGTTCGATCACTACCTCAAGGTGTCCCTATGGCTTCAGTTTAGGCCCTAATGGGAATTGAAACTTTCCCAATGGTAAAAAAATCCCCGTTTTCCACCATTGGATCCAACCCCTTTGGACAATAATTATTGAGTTATTACAAGTAAAATAATAAATTTAAAAAAATATCTTATATTTATAAAATATTTTATGTTGTTATGTTTATAATTACACATAATTTAAAATAAAAAGTGTTAGAACAAATATTAAAAATGTTTCTCTATTAAAAAATATTTTATGTTGTTGTTTAACAATTAAAAATAGTTTAAAAAGTAAAAATATTTTTCTTTTAAAAAATATTTTATGTTATGGTTTTATATAAAAAATAGTTTAAAAAGTGTTTAATATTAAAAATAGTTTAAAAAATGTTTAATACTTCTCTATGGTTTTGAGCTCTCGGTCTCTCGGTGAGGGTAACTTCTTTGGGGTTTTTAGAATGCTCTCTATAATTCTGAATAATTTTTAGTTCTTGCTTCCTCCACCCGTTGAGTACTTGGGAACGTGTTCGTAAATTAATTATGGCTTCTTCAACTGGATGAGCACCTGGACATGTGAAATCAGGTGAGTCACTTTTTACTTTGACTCAATTTTAATTTAAAATATATTAACATGTGAAAATTAAAGAGATTTAAATATATTTTATTGTTTTATCTATTTTTTTAAGTTTAATAAGTAAAAGTTGATTTGAGAGATAATAATTAATATCATTATTATCAATTAAGAAAATTGTTTTCCATTTTTAAAGTCAATCCAAAATAATAATTGTTACTTTTTTCTCTTCTCTTCAATATGAGCACCCCACAACCGATTCCAAAAACTCATCCTATCAGGGGGAGGCCCCCCAAAATAACCCTAGATATCATTTATGATTATATGGAATCATTAGAAAAAAGGAGAGAAGAGAGAGATGCCAAAAGCCAAATAGAATTAGAATCACTAGAAAAAATGAGTGAAGAAAGAGATGTAAAACTCAAAATAGAGCTAGAGACAGTGCTTGATAAAAAAATTAGACTCTTCAAAGATACCATTCAAACTCAAATAGAGGATAGATTCTTAGGGGTCAAGAGTGAATTACAGATAATGAAGGATATGATTAAAGAACTGGAAAAACATAAACAAACAACCCAACAAGGGGAGGTGATCATTTTGAGAATGATACGAAGACATAAATATAGTAGAGATATAAAAAGGAAATACACAATGATATTGCAAGAAACAAAAAAATATAGTGAAACCCAACTTCTATTAATGAATAAGAGAGAAAAACAATGTAGAACACAAACTAGAAGAATGGGGTAGCTTATCTCTAAAAATAAAGAGATGTTGGCTATGATTCATTCGTAGCAAGCTTTACATCACACTCCATTGCATGCTTAAAGGGCATCCTTCACCTCAATTATATATGAGAGAGTGAGAGGAGAACAATTCCCATGATGCATGTGGAATAAATTAGACTAAGTTTATAAAATTCCATTGGCATGTAAAACACTAGGACTTCCCGGTTGGTCACCCATCCCAATACTACTATAGCCTGAGCCTGAGTGCACTTAACTGCATAGTTCTAAAAGGATCCGATGCATTAATGCTATGTTGTAGGCATGTACATAAGACCATTAAGAAATCATTACATGATGTTTGTAATTAACAAATGAAGATGACATTACATTCCATTCCCCATCAAAAGGGTAAATATAATGGTTTATCAAAACCACAAGCTCAAAATGGTGATTCAGTCGAAAAGGTGGATGGCCACCGTGATCCATTTGGATCATTCCTCCCCCCTTAGGAAGCAATGGTCCCCATTGTGTCAAGTTACCTTGGGAGACATGGAGACTTCTGCTAAATATGAAGCTTGGTGTGTTGCTTTCCTTGTTGAAGAAGTTGTCCTGCTTAGCTTGTTGAATGTTGTGATGAACTTGTTGTTGGAGGGGTTGAATCCATTCAACCAATCTAGCTGCATGATCTACCTAAGTGTGGGAGGACTCTGTCAGTGAAGATGCAACATGGAGAGTATGAAGGGTTTTGTTATAACCTTGCTTGACTGGGCATTGTGGAGGCAGCCCCGTAGGTGCAACAAGAACATATTAGTACTCTTATACAATCTTGTAGATCTTCTTCTGCTGGATAAAAAGGTATTGGGCTGAGGCTGCAGTGGTTCCAGTGTCTTTCTGTTCACCAATTTCTGATCGGATTGTGAAGAGGATAAACTTTGTAGTATGAGAGATTACTTTGTGGCTTTGTTTTGGTGGGACCATAGTCATAACTACCTCTAGTATCCTATATAGCTGACTCCCTAGAGTAACAATGATGCTACGAAGTTGAGAGTCATAAAAAACATGATCCCTCCACATGTATGGTTAGCCTAATAGAACATCACAAAATTCCAGTGGGGAAACATAGCACAATACCTCATCCTTGAAGGGCTTGATGCCATAGGACAAGCGACACTATTGGCTGACACAAATATCTTGACCCTAGCGAAGCCACCCAATGTTGTATGGCTACGGGTGTGGTGTTGTTGACAAATCCAACTGCTTGACAACCTCTGCTGAGATGATGTTCTTTTGGATTCCGCTATCAACAATAAAATGCAGTGGGCCCCCCTTCACCCACATTTGTGAATGGAAGAGTCGCTCCCCCTCCTCAGGATCCTCTTCTGGTTGGATTGTTGCAGTTGCAACAATAGCATTGGGTTCTGCATAAATGATCTGTCTCCTTTTATTATTTTTTAAATCAAGATCCAAGTCGGGGTTCGACTCTTTGTCTTTGAGCTCAGCCACTAATGACTGTATTGAGTGACATTTGTCAGTGTTGTGCCAAGGGATGTTATGGAACTCACACCACTTTCCAGTGTCTTTCTTAGACTTCCTGTTACCCTTCTTTACCTGCATCTGGGAATGGCTCTCCTAAGGTTGGATTTCCTTGCTCTTTCCTTCATTATGTGAGTTAGATTTTCCTTTTCCATGTTTCTCCCACTTACTCCGCTGCTTGAATTTCTGCTCAATTTTGACTACATATCGATAAGCAACTCCTAGTGAGGAGCTATCCAAGAAATACATCTCTCTTTGGATGTACCTATGTAGACCACTACAATACTTCAAAACTAGGTGCCGCTCGAAGTCTTTGATACCCAAATTTGAGTGCAAGGTATGAAAGATGTTGGTGTACTTCGACACCGTCTTGTATCTTTTCTGACACAGATTTGTCCATCTCATGTATTGGTCATCATAGTTTCCGACATGGTAGAACTCCTCCTTTAAGGCATCTACAAAGGCCTCCCAAGTGGTTTCTCTCCCAAATAATGTAGATTCATTCGCGGTGTACCTATCCCAGTAACCTTCCCACCAAGCTATGACACGGGGAAGGGATTTAAGGAGCAAAAAGGTGATCTTTTCACTGTTGGAAAATTTTTGGACAGAGTAATAACCTTCTAGCAAATTCAACCATTCTTCTAGAGAATTTGCATCTATCTAGCCTTCAAATAATGGGATATCAAAATTGACTTGCACCTTGAAGGGTGTTGCACTTGCAAAATGGCTTCTTGTCGAAGATACCTCAGCCATTGCCATCGATAGTCTTTGAAGGACCTGAAAAAAGTTGTCCATCATCTCGTTCCTCTGTCACATGAGGATTTCCTTGAGCAATGACTTGAAAGGATCTCCTGATTTGTCATCTCTCTTTTCTTCCATAATGGGAGGTCACTTGGGTTGGCGAGAGCAATTGTCCTCAAGTGAAACTAGCTCGAGACCTAACTCTCTATACCCTGACCTCGTCGGGGACCTACTCTGAGAAATGACAAAAGAAACATGCTCTGATACCACTGATCCAGGTTATTTTGAGAACGACATGAAGACAAAAATATAACAGAGATACAAAAAGGAAATACACAAAGATATTGCAAGAAACATAGAAATATAGTGAAACCCAACTTCTATTAATGAATAAGATAAATAAACATTGTAGAACACAAAATGGCATAATGGGGTAGCTTATCTATGAAAACAAAGAGATTTTGGCTACGCTTCATTTGCAACAAGATTTACATCACACTCAATTGCATGCTTAAAGGCCCCCCTTCACCTCAATTATACATGAGAGAGTGAGAGGAGAACAATTCCCATGATGCATGTGGGATAAACTGGACTAAGTTTATAAATTTCCATAGGCATGTAAAACACTAGGACTTCCCAGGCGGTCACCCATCCCAGTACTACTCTATCTTGAGCTTGAGCGTTCTTAACTGCGTAGTTCTAATGGGATCCGATGTATTAATGCTATGCTGTAGGCATGTACCTAATACCACTAGGAAATCATTACATGATGTTGTAATTAAAAAATGAAGATGACATTACATTCCATTCCCCATCAAAAGGGTAAATATCATGGTTTATCAAAACCACATGCTCAAAATGGTGATTCAATGGAAAAGGTGGATGGCCACCGATATCCATCTAGATCAAGAGGATGAAGAAAATCACAACTTGAGAGATAGGATTAAAGAGCTAGAAGAAAAACTAACCAACAATTGGACCCTTAGTAATCTGTAAAACAAATTGGATATCAAACACATCAAAGAGAAAATGAATAATCTAATTGAATTGGACCATGAGCGTAATAAAAGAGACTTGAACCTCATAATTTTTGGTATAAAAGAACAACAAGAGGAGGATACACTAGCAATAGTAAAAGAAGAATTAAATAATAAATCACAAATTGATACAACTTACCTCATAGAAGCAAAGAGGCTAGGAAAAACAATTGATCACAAAGATAGGTTGATTTGTGTCAAAGTAATTTGTAATGACCATTAATATAGCATACTCAGTAAATCTCCGAGCTTAAAAGGGTTAGGAATATTTATAAATGAAGACCTCATTCCCGAATACCAAACTGAATTAAGGAAGGAATTTCAAAAGGTAAAAGAATCTAGGAAAGAAGGAAATTGGGCAATAATTAGAAATTGAAAAGCTATTGTTAGGGATAGATACCAGAAGGATAATAGTAAATAGGAATTTGGGACACTCGAGATCCTTTTTTGGAACTTTCGTGGATTTCCATGGTGCAAAGGTCCCATGATAAGTTGGATCCCGAGTGATATTGATATTATTTGTCTAGTTGAAACTTGGGAGCATGAAGAGACTAAAGTCCCTAACATAGAAGGATTTGTCTTATGGTCAGCATGGAAAAAAAAGTCCCACCATAGAGGAATAGGAGGCATAGCTTGTTATATTAGAAATATAATTTATCCTCACATTTAACTTCATAAGATTGACCCTCTAAATTAGTACATTTGGATAGAAATTTTAGACACCAATGCTAAGAAGATGTATATAGCAATTTTCCATTTTGCACCTATTAATTATACTTTTTATAAGAAAAACAATTTAGGTAGCAATTGTCCCTATAATAATTTAGAACAAGATATTTATAATTTGAAAAATGAAGGTAATATCCTCCTATTAGGAGAATTTAATGTTAGGATTGCAATTGAACAAGCTACTCTTTTAAGCACTGATTCCAACCATAATCCTTTGTGGATAGATGAGGACCTTGTTCTATATAATAGCTACAAAAGAAGATCTGTAGACCTAATTGAGAATTTGTTTGGTATTGAGTTGGTCAAGCTCTGCAACTCTCAACACCTAATAATTTGCAATGGAGTAATGAAGTGGCCAAACTCCAACAAGATGACTTGTATTCATGGGCTAGGTAGTAGTGTCATAGATTATGTGATATCTGATATCCATGTTTCCAACCAAATAACAGCTTTTAACTTCTTAAATGACCATGAACTCGACTATGATCATAAACCTTTAACCCTAACTCTAAAATTTTCCATGAACAAGAGCACCATTGAAGAGAATTATGATAATCAAAGACAATTGCGCTTTGAAAAAAGTAAAGTTGACCTTTTCTTAAAGGATTTAAATAGTAAATTACATCTCCTAACTTATAAGGACAACATTGAAGAACTCTATCATAATTTTACAACTACCCTTTCCACTTCTATTAACAAGTTTTCTTTCGAGGTGTCCTGTAAAAAATATAACAGAACGACCAACCCTTGGTATGATAAATAATGTAAAATTGCTAGGAAATCCATTAGGGATGCTTCTAATGAGTTCTTAAAACTCTATAAGATGAATACATACAAATCCCTGATTAAAAGGAAAAAAGGTACTATATCAATAAAAGTCAAGAGCATCTTTCACAACTATCTAAGTTGGATCCTAAGAAGTTTTGGAGCCAACTTCTAAAGCTCAATACTAAAGAAAATAATATGATTCCCTTAAGGGACTGGAATTACTACCTTAAAAGTCTTTACGAGTTCCCTAATTCCATGGACACCATTCCTATTGTACCTACAAAAAATGCAGTTTTTTCTTTAGATGACATAGAGTTCAGGGTTAAGCGGGTTGCAAATGGGAAAACTAAGGACATTGAAGGCTACCAAGCTGAAATTTTTAAAATCGGAGGGACTATACTTATCCCTCACATACACAAGCTCTTCAATTTAGCAGTCAAGCATGGCTTCCCTAAACCCTGGATGCAAAGGCTCATTGTTCCTATTTTAAAAAATGGGAATAGAAACGTTCCCTCTAATTATAGGACCGTTATGATTAGCTCGATTTTATCCAAGATTTATGGAATTATTCGGGAAAAGAAGATTATCCTTTAACTAAAAAGTTAGGGTAAAAGAGATAAAGGCTAGGCAGGGTTTAGGAGATATCATTCAACTGTGGACCATCTTGTTACCTTTAGGATCATTGCAGAGGAGTTCCACAATACTAAAACCAATCTTTTTTGTTGACTTTAGAAAAGATTTTGACATGGTTCCTAGGAAAAACCTTTGGAATAGGTTGGAAGAGATAAAAGTGCCTCTCGAGTTGAGGAATGATTCAATAAGGATGTATGTGAACGTTATTGCTAAGTTTAAAAACACCGAGGGCTGGTCGAAAGAGATTCATTGCAATATTGGAGTCAAACAAGGT
>JZKD02S1715474.1:30300-42276 GCA_000966675.3 Picea glauca | reverse complement strand
GTAAAGACTCACTGCCACTAAGATTAATGATTCAAAGTTAAAAATGAGAGTAAATGGTTAATAATCTAAACTAACTGATTCACCCCCCCCTCTCAGTTAGTTCATACCTGTAACACGTGGTCTACGATGCTGAAACAACAACACAAAGTTGTTACATTGACCACAACAGCCACACCTTGAGCTAGAATTAACCACCGCTGCTGCGTGACCACATGATGAAACAGTCAGAACAAAAATCCCGTTGGTGAACAACCCACGATTTGCGATGCTAAAATAACATATAACAACAATAATGAGAGGACAAATAAATAAGTTGTTACTCCAGCTGAAACAACAACACCCCACTCAACACCTTTTCACTATTGTAATAGCATTCTGTTGTGGGAGACTAGGATATCCTATTCCAGTATAGAGAGTCGATCTAACTAAGAATAGGACTCAAATGTACACATGTAATTGGATGATCAAATTGTATCGAGAGGATTCTCCTCTTTAAATAAGAGGAAATCATCATTAGAAATCATCTTCTTTTTAGCTAAGAAAGGATTTTACAGAGAAAGACGTGTTTTACTTCAGATTTTAATATGATACAGTTGACAGATGAATAAAAGACTATTCTGATCATTTCTCTCTAGTTCCTTTCGTTTCAGGGGAATCTTGTGAGAAGGGAGGGCCCACCTTCTTCACAAGATTCACCCATTAGCTTTGTAGTGTGTTAGTATTATTTCTGTTCATGCCTTGATTAAATTCTGTTTTGCTGAAACACTACTTTACTGAACTCAGTTTTGCTGAAACACTACTTTACTAAACTCTGTCTTGTTGAAACTCTGCTTTACTGATTGTTACATTGTTTTCATATGATCCATTCTTGGGTAACTATCAATCATTCTAGTTATCAATCATGTTTGGTGAATTTATGAAATCTTGATAATCAGGGACAGGTGCTGAAGATTCCTGCTTGGGGAATAGGGTCATGTTCTCTGTTAGAGATAGTTAGCCTTCAGTGCATGTCAATTATTTCAATTAGTAATGAGTTCATGAAAGTGTGCTAATTGGAAACAGGTGCTGAAGATTCCTGTTTGTGGAATAGGGTCATGTTCTCTGTTAGAGATAGTTAGCCTTCAGTGCATGTCAATTATTTCAATTAGCAATGAGTTCATAAAAGTGTGGTGATCAGAAATAGGTGTTGAAGATTCATGCTTTGGGAATAGGGTCTTATTCTCTGGTTACATAATAGTTAGTCTTTCCTTTCTGTAGTGTCCTGAAAGATTTCTTTTCCATATTATTATTTTCTTAATGTAATCCATAATTCTTTGGACAATTATTTCTTTAAACATTGAACACTGCAATAGGTAGATTGCTTTCCTGTAATTCAAGTTAGAACTTCAGTTTGTTCAAGGAAAAAGTCAGACTAATATATTTTTACTAGAACTCTAGGTTGCTTTTGAGATTGAGCATATATAGTGTGTGATTACCTTTGAAATAAACAGACTTCCCTGGGTTGACAATTTATGTAGCACTTGATTGTTTAGTTAAATAAGCAATTATAGTGACCAACACTAGACATGTTGCATATCAGCTGTTTGTTCAAGGAAAAAGTGTGACTAATATATTTTTACTAGAACTCTAGGTTGCTTTTGAGATTGAGCATATATAGTGCGTGATTACCTTTGAAATAAACAGACTTCCCTAGGTTGACAATTTATGTAGCACTTGATTGTTTAGTTAAATAAGCAATTATAGTGACCAACACTGGACAGGTTGCATATCAGCTGGGTTTTTTTTCACAGGTTGTTTATCAGAAACTTTTGGAGTCACCTCATCGGTTTCGCTTCTTGGCAAGATATTTTTTGTTGAAACAATTGGGAGACTTTTGTTCCTTGGTCTTAAATTATATTTTCCCCGTAGTTCGGCTATGATATCATATACGATATCTTGATAGGTGAAATCTTCAGACACATTATTGCTAACATTGTCTTCCGATGTAATTTATTTATTTAAGGATCTTTCGTAATCTTGTCTCAATAAATAAGGTGATTTATTATCGTCACCAAGATTATTAATATCTTCATCAATCTCTTCAAAATCTCCTAGATCTTCCTCTCCAATGAAGTTTTCACTTTTGAAGGGTGTTGGAATTTTTTGGTCTTCATTTTTAATTATTTTCTGTGGGACCTGAGGATTAGGATTCCTTCTAAAATCTTTCCTGGGGAAATTATCTCTTTTCGATTTCTCTAGTTCCATTTTTGAGATCTTGTTTCAAAGTTCTCTAATTTCCCTAGCCATCTCATCTATTCTATCTCCCAAGGATTTCCCCGATCCTGAAGGTCCACCTTGTTCTTTGAATTTCCTATATTCTTTATTTCCAGTTTCTGTTTTTCTTTTAATTTACCTGATGCCATCATATTTGATTCAATCTCAAGTGCATCATCTTGCATTTTTGTGAGATCTTTTGATCTACTTTCTCTCAATAATAAGGCGAAGTCGGGATCAAAAGCACCAGCAAAAGTCACCTTTGTTGCGGGTTGTGAAGGTTTAACCTCAACCGAGATTTTATTATACAACTTGTTGAACCTTTGTGTGAATTCTAGAACTGATTCGGAGTTTTTATTTCTAAGGGCTCCAAATTTAGTCAAGTAGTAGAGGTGGTCCTTGCTCTCTCCCCATTGTCTAATAAAATCACTTTCAAGTTCTTCATAAGATCTTAAAGATCCAGCTGCTAAGGATCAGAACCAGGTCCTCACCTATCCTTTGAAAGTCTGAACAAGGAGTCTAGAATAGAAATCTTCATGTTCTATTCCAAAGATGTCAGCAAATTGGTCAAAAACATTTATATGTTCCTGGTCAGTCAGATCCCCTTCCCCTGTAAATTTCGGAAGACTTTTCATATAATGTTCGGGGATATCATGTAGAGGAACGGGAAGGACAAGGGGAGCATATCTAGAATCTACTTTAGTGAAGATTCTAGGAAGCAGTACTTGACCACCTGTTGGTCCTCTAGGGGCACCACCTCCAGATCCAGCACCTCCTTGTGCAACCATGGTTAGATTTGAGGATGAAGCTCAGAATGTGTGAGGAGAATCTTCTCAGAAATCTGGGGAGGAAACCTCAGGAAAAGAGAACGTATCATATGAGAGGGGAAGTGAAAGAGATATTTCAAGAGTTTCTAAAACGTTTAACTGTGTAAAGTCGGGATGACATATAGTATGAGTGGGTAAAAAGACTTTTCTAAGTGATTTTCATGATTTTAAAATCTTTTTCGGATCGGAGACTGGCGAGGTCTGCTTGATGTCGGGGTTTTTTCTGGTGTTCTTTCGACTAATAGCCAGTTTAGTTATCGTGGAGTCACCAAGTGAAAAATATTAGTAGGCTTAAAAGGTTTTCTATCCTTTTTCACTATCAAAGACAAAAAATTTCAATGTCGTTCTTCCCAGGGAAAAGATTCGTTTCTTTGTTCCTCGGCAACGGCTCCAAAAAGATGTTGTTCCTGAGTTTATACTTTAAGGTTGTAAAGTATACCATCAAGGCAATCGTAAATGTTAAAAAGAATAACTTGAGGATAAGAATTGAAAAGGAAAGGTGAAGTAGAATCAGTTTCTCAACTGTCTCTGTCTAGCTTCCCATTGTTCTTGGATGCTAATATCTCTCTCAATAGCATCCCATGAACATTCTAATTCGACCCGGTTAGTTTTTGTTTGTAGGATGGTATTAAATAGGTTTAAAGAAATACTAGTTTGATCTTGAAGGCCAGGTTCAATGTTGGGTTGTCTGCTATTTGGAACAGTCATGGAGGATAAGATTTTATTTAATTGTGAAAGAATTTAATCAAATGTCACTTCAAAATTTTAAGAGATGAGAATAGGAAAAAAAAATTTGAAATTCAAAACACTAACATAAATACATTCGAGGTCATTTCCTGGATTTACAACAATTTGAGAATCATAAAATAACAAAGAAGTACTACTGAAAAATATGAGGCTTTAATCAAGAAAGAATCTCATATTGTAACAGCTAATAAAGAAGGAAAACGAGATTTCTAATGAAAAGTTTAAGTATTAAGGTTCAAATGATTCACAGGTCTTAAAATCACAGATAGCAATTTCAGAGGAAAAGCTGTAAATAATTTGATATCCAAATCAATCTGAACTATAAAATATGTTTGCAGATAACTTTAAATTGATTATTCATTAGAAAAACATTGACGAAAAACATAATAAAGTATAGTAAACAGGGTTAAAGAACACATAGCTACAAATTTGCAGGATTCAGAATCTCGTATGTATCATATATTATGATGGATTGGAAAATTGTTAATACAATCAGCTCTCTCCAAAAATCCAAAAGCCTTTTCTTAGTCTTTTGAAAATATATTTATACATCTTCATCAAAAAAATTCTCATTGGTGACTAACCAACTTCCTAAGATTACGGTTACATATATGAATAATGTCAACCGTTTACATTTCCTTTCTAATTTCTAATGATGAAAATATTCCAAAAAAATTCTTTTACGTTTGTGTTGATAAACTTCCTTTTTCCACCTCAAGATAGTGAAAACACTTTCCCAAAAATTTCACAAAAAATCTGAGAGCATCTGGTATCTCTTTTGCTTCAAACATGAAGAATCTTTTCTGTAATTCAGGAAAACGATCTTCTATCATCTTCCCTGTGAACTTAATAGTTTGCAACTTTAGGTTCGGTGTCACCATCCATTTGTCGATTTCTGTGATATTGATTAATTTAATTTTTGAGATCTCTATCTTCATTTCCTCCAGCTCTTCTTTGAACCTTAGCTGGTGCTTGGCAATGTTAATCTCACCTAATAATCCAAGACAGTCATTTTTTCCGATATTCAATGAAGTCCTTTCTAAGAGACCAAAAATTCCCTGGCAATCATCATTGACATCTCTAGTTATTCTTTTATATTCGGCCAGGTCTGCTTCCCACACTTTAATTATTACGTCTCCTTTAACCTGTTCTAAAATGGATAATTTCTTAATCATTCCAACTTCTTCCTTTGTTGAGAGGGCTACTGCCTTTTGGAAAGTTGTTCTAGCTACTTTCGCTTCCCTTTCCTTCTGGAAAACATTCTCCAAGGATTTATTTGTTTCTTGAAAGTAATTCTAGACTACTTCCAGATTCAAAAACAATTTTTGTTGTTCTTATTCTATTTTCAAATGTATTCCCAATGCTTGTGTCCTAAAAATTTCAAGTTCTACTACTTGATTAGTAATAGAACTACTTTTATCTTGTAACTGTTTATTTTCTTCTTCCTGCTTTTGGACCTGTGCCTGTGTGACCTGTATTATCTGTTTTGCCTCTTCTAAGTCTATTTTCATTTTCTGAATTTCTTGAATATCTTTTAGTCTAGCTTGTTCTAGACCCTTTTGTATTCCCCAACTGATATTTCTCTCAGTTTCTTTCAATTCATCCTCTAGCTGAGTTATTGTTTGGTCCTTTTGTTCGAGCATAGTTGTTAAACTGCTAATAGAATATATATTTGTCGATGCTATAGCACCCATCGTACCTACTAACTCTGTAGCAAATTCTCCGTCTTTAAGCTTCTTTCCATCTATAATGACCCTATGTTTTTTAATCATCCCCTCTCCTCTTGGATGGATTTCCTGTTTCAATATTGCTCTTCTCTTTTTACTGAAAAAGTAATCTGATGTAGGAATCTCATCCATTGAAATTGGCTCTAGCTCACTGACATACAGAGCTCCTTCGTGGGGGGTTTCATAAGTTGACTGCAACGGGGTTAAAGAAGTGATGGGACTACCGAGCTTTGTTGATGTTGTTCCTCCTGTCTTTTCTGGAACATCCTTAGAAATTTATGGGGTTGTTTCCAGCTCTTTTCCCTTCTTTGTCTCTGATTCTTTTGTCTGGGAACCCTCTGTGTCTTGGGAAGGTATTTCAGTATCCTTCATCTTGCCTTTGGTATTTACTTTGTCCTGTGTATTTGTTTCAAACCCTCGGGGAGGCCCTTCCTATTCTGGAGGTGGGGTCGAAACTTCACCCTGCAAACTCTTGGGTACACAACTTCACTTATGGCCCTGGAATGACGTGAATCCAGTTTGCAAGTCAGGTGGCATGGCATGTACTATATTCAGTACTTCTTCATAGGATTTAACATCCTTGATTACATCATCATAGATAGATGTTTCATGTTCATAAGCCTTTAGATTACAATGTATAAAATGCATGTTTATTACCTGGTATGGGTCATACTTTCTGTGCTCAATATCTACTACTTTCACTTTTTCTAATGATTTAGCCTCTACCTTAGAATGGCCTAGATTTAATAAAGAAAATTTCCTAATATGTACACGGAAAGTTGGCCATGACGTCTTCTGAGCTGCTTTTAGTTCTAATCCAATGTCGCCCTTTACTATCTGATGGGCTACCTCCCTGCACACCAATCTGTCTGGTAGGAATTTAGGGAGTGCATGAGGGGGAATGGAACAACCGTAAACCCTAATGTAGGAAAAATTCTCCTCAATAAACCAGTCGGAAATTTCTTTAAGATTTTCTGTGATTGCATCAGAAATGCGAGGGGGTTCGCATCCAAAAAATATTTTATGCATCATAATTATAATAAAATGACAAACCTCATAAAATGCATCCTTATCATTTTGTTCCCAAAGGGTCGAGTGATATTTATGAATGGGTTCTAGACAGGAAATGTTCCAACTCCAATTCATCAAGGGAAAAGGAGTCACATAACAGATTGCATCCATAATGTATGCGGACATGTAAAAGGTTGTTGTTTGTATCTTTGATTTTGTTGCTTTGTAGTTTGAGATTTCCTGTGTTAGGCTATCTGAAAAAATCTTATGCTAGTTAAAAGCATTCCCTTCTGAAGCTTCTTCTAAAAAGGGCACCCAATCTGCATGAAAATGGCAGGGATCTTTTCTCCCGAAAAGTCTACATAGCATAATAGCTACATATACCATGTATTCATTCAAGGATGTTGTAGTGTAAATCCCATGGGCATCAGCTCTAAACTTTGCAGGACACCTCGCCCATTCTCTAATCATATTAGGATATGTCCGGTCTTCCTTAATGCATTCTTTCCTCTGAAACTCTACTAAAACTTCGGCATTAAAAGTATGTTTAGGATTTGGCGAGAGTTTATACATTACTTGTATGTGTTATGGCCTGAATGAGCTGACAATAACTCCTTGATAGTTTAAGATGCTCCTCGTCAGGATATTGACCTTTTCTAGGGCCCAACTGATCATATCATTGTATGCCATGAGCCGCGGGCGTGCACCGATCTTATGAAGCTCTGACTCAGCTATGTCCCGACAATGATTCTCAGAATCAGGATGAGCATTCTTGAGTTCATATTCTAGAAATTTGGATATTTGATTCCAAGATTTAATGGATTCTATAGCGTGTGGTGTGGTGTCGGAGATGATATCTCCTTCCTCTGCATCTTCATTCTTCTTCGGTGCCTTTTTCGGTGCCATGAATTTGCGTTTAATTGAAAACCTATCACAGAAAATGGATGAACGAGCTCAACTAAGTGTTTTATGCACTTGATAAAATGAAAACACAGACATTTAGATGTTCACTTTGAATACATTTAAAAGTGACAAGATTGACATAGCTGTCAAGAATTCAAGGCATTTAATGCAGAAGATATATTTCTGAGATATGCATTTAATGTCCGTATTTAGGCGCCTTTGGGTTTAAAAAAAATAAATTCAGGACACTTTACTTAATCAGAAAGCGAAACATAAACGAAAACATAGAAAGAATGATTATCATTAATCCTGTTTTGGAAAAAAGGTTAATTAGTGCTAATCATAGATTAAGACTGAAAACTTTGTTTTTCGGGATTTCGGAAATCATGATGCCGAGAAGTATGTTATCGATGAAATCCGATCTCCGAAATCACGAAATCGTGACGTATTAATTAAGACTTAAAACATTTTAGCGAAGTAATTAATTGAAATTAAACATTTTCGGGATTCCAGGGATCATGATGTCGAGAAGTATGTCATCGATGAAATCCGATCTCCGAAATCGTGAAATCATGACGGTTTTTTTTAAAGACATGACTTAAACTCATCTTAATTAACTAACTAATCATGATTAAGGCCAAAATAGAATTTGTTTGATTTAACACGAACTATGGATCGGGGTTTCGTGATTTGGGATTTCGTGAATCATGATGACAGGAGATGTGGTATCACTAAACCGTGAATCCCGAAATTGCGACATGATTATCTTAATCCTTAAACTTTCACATTAGAGAATTAATTAATATGTTTTTTAACTAAGACTTCAATGTTTCGGGAAATCAGGGATCGAGATTTCATGATTCGATTTGTATCGAAAAATATGTTTTCATCAAACCCCAAATCCCAAAAAAATTTCAAGCTTAACCTTAAATCCGTTAGTTTTAAAACTTATCATGATTTAAATAATTTCAAACAAAATGCGTCGGGATTCTTATAATTCTTTTAATCTTTTTTGCCTTTTATTATCCAAATAATTAAAATCTTTGAGAAAAAGGTGTCGTGTGTTTAGGATTGATAACGAAAATCGTGTTTTGTGAAAAGTCAAAACCCAAAAAAAGAAAATTTAGGCCTTAGGGATAAAAAATTTAAGAACTGTTTCAACATAAGGCATGTTGTAGTTCTATAAAAGATAATATTTTAGAAAAATTAATTTAGAGGTTTCTAGTCATGTATATGTAAGACAAATTGGCTATAGGATTGTTCTTTTGTAAAGCAAGAACTTATGGTGTCGATTGTGTCTTAGGTGTAAACCAAGGTTATGCATGTAACCTTTTATTTTAAAGGAATAAGACAACAAGAGAGAAAAACACTCAAGTAATGTTGGTTTTCCCATTTGGGTTTCCAGGGTAAAACCTATGTGTACTATGTGCTTGCTTTGTCATTTACTTTCTTGATTAAATATTTCTTCCTCTCTTCTGCTAGGTTTAATGTGGAAATGTTACTCATTTCCTAACATGTGGTATCATATCTTGGTTTAACAACCTTATATATGGGATAAACCCTAGGTTCATTAAGAGTCGTAAGTCAAAACTCTTTACATATTGTGCTAAAAGAATGGTGAGTAGCTCGAGAATAGAGATTGAAAAATTCAATGGCTAGAATTTTGAGATTTGGAAACTTAAAATTGAAGATATACTTGTAGATAGCAATGGGAAATAGTCTGTCCAAGTACCATTCTGACAGGTATGTCGAGGGAAGAATGGGAAAAACTCTAGAGAAGGGAAAGGAGTACGATTCTACTTTTTTCTTGTATATTCAGTACCGCTAAACATCTCAGTTGAGCCAAGAAACCGTGGTACAAGTTGGGGAGCTTGTACCAGTCAAAATCCCTAGTAAATAAGTTGTTCCTCAGAAAGAAACTGTATCTTTTGAGGATGAGTGATGGAAATTTGGTGACTGGTCATTTAAATGTGTTTAATACCATTATAAGCCAGTTATCTTCTATGGATATTAAAATCACTTAGGAGGAGAAATGTGTTATCCTATTATGTTATTTTCTAGACTCTTGGGATAGGTTAGTCATGGCTATAAAGAGTAATTCAACCACATTAGCGCTAGAATATGTTGTTGCATCTCTAATGTCAGAATAAATGAGAAGGAATAAAATGGAAGGATCGACCAAATATGCATTAGTGGTGATAGGTTGATCGATTGAAAAATATAAAGGAAAATTCTCTGGTATACTGTCTAAGTCGAAGGGTGGATCTAGATCATAACGGACTACTCTGATCCTTTCCTACCTTTTTTGTTTCATGGGTTGACGTATAACCCTATGTTGGCCACTAAGATCACTAATTCACTGGCTCATCTTGATTATATTCCACGGCGTTCTTTTCCCACCCCAGGAAAGCCTTGGCATTATGGGAAAACACCTTCTTGACATTTTCCAGATCATTACAGGGGAGATCAATGACAATAGCATTTGGAACTTGAAGGATCCTGGTATACACATCTACAACTTCTTCACTCGGGGGTATATACCTCAAAAGATCATTCACGGTTGTTTTCACTCTTGTAAACTCTTGGACATTCAAAATAGTGTTAGGATCGTTTGTACTGTTAGCACTCTATAAATTTTGTCTGGCTGATAGACAAATGATAGAGGTAACTATTTTAACCTACTTTACAGATGGGCACTAGCCTACTCAACTTAGAGAGGGATCTCTCTTGTCACTTGATATTTCTTTGATAATCGGTGTCTATATTTGGTTTGTTTGGGATTTTCATAAAGTTGTTGGTGAAGGAAAGGGAGTGATATTTGGGGCTATAGAGTCGAAAAAGAATAAAGTAGTGGAAGGTCATTAGAACTATCTAGAGGAGAAAGGCTAAATGAGGCAATGAGTCTGAGTTTTTAAATTGAGTTTTATCAGAGTGGTAAGAGGAAAGAGAAAACAAATAACTGTATCAGAGCATATTGAAATGAATTTTGAATTAGTTAAAAAGAGGATTACATAATCTAAATTGCTAAGTCGAGAGCGTCATAAGATGAATTCCGGACTTTAAACTCTTCAATTTAAAAAAGAGGAAAATGTAAATGGGATCGTAAAGACAGAAGAAATACACACTATGAGAGAAAACAGAACTCATATCATAGCCATTAGAATCTTTTCATAAATAGTTCATAATGATTTTGTATTGTATATTCACTTTGGCTCCAGAAATTTACAAAGTCTTCCTTCTACAAGAGCGGGCCCCTCTTCGGTCCATCCAACCTTCATCTATATTCATAATAGTATATATAGATAAATTACATTCGGGATTTGAAACGAATCATCTTCCCCAAAGTTCTAAAAATATATGTCAGTTACAAAATAGCAATGTACAACAGTCGAACTCCTATTTATAGAGGACGTTACAAAACAAAACTAACACATTTGATATTTTCTTCCTTGAAGGCCACTTGTCAATATTATTACAAAATTTTCTAACACGTACTAAATTTAACCTGCAATCTACTTAAGCTTGGCAATTTCTTCTTCTAACGTATCAAGCCAAGCAGGTTGGTTTTCTCCACGCTTTCGAATGCTTCAGCTTTTACTATTGTCTTATGATTCTTTCTCTATTTCCTCTTGACATCTCGCGCATGATGCTCTCCTGCGTAATCATTGATAATTAAATCCTTGATGATGGGATTTAATCTAATTTCTTCGCATGGCCATGTTTCATCCATAGGCTTTGTATGAAATTTTGTTGCTAATGTTTGCACGTCCAACTTCTCTTTCTTCCTCGTTGATGAATTTGTCATATTAGTTGAAAACCCTGGTTCGTTGAAGGCTACTTGGTCTATCGTATCCATCTTCCCTGGTTTTGCAGAAAGAACAAACTTGTCTTCCTTAGATGAATACTTCGACCTTTGATTACCCTGTTTTGAAATATAATGTTAATTGCCCAAAACAGAGTAATGTAACCCATGTTTTGAATGAAAATCGTAATTGAGTGCCAATCATGAACTATTGACAAGATTACTTGCAGGTATGTTGGTTTTTCACATTTGGACAATCTATTTCGAATGATGAGTCTTTGATTTAGTTATCTGGTGGTGCTTACCTAGCATCGCATGGATGCAAAGTACTTGAATGAGTGGCATGAGTTGATTTCACCGGCCATCACCTTTCCCTTTCCACACGCGAGTTTTTGATTTGACGTATTCAAATCACATTAGAACATGTGACATTAGGGCATGGTTGAGCAGTTTTGCGCTTACCCTCTTTTCACCCCGATGTGCCTCTGAGGGCACAACGCATCCACAAAATGAAGCCATGGTAGTTTCCCCAGCCCACCCTCTAACAATTATCTTCCGTGCTACTTCATCACCCAATATGTGTTCTGGCCGCCTGTTAGGACCACACAATGTACCCTTTTTACCATCCTTTTTGCCATTATTATACCCTTGATCACCTGTATTTAGCCCCATATTATCACTTCATCTGATCACTCCAAGGTATACA
>JZKD02S1715474.1:0-17991 GCA_000966675.3 Picea glauca | reverse complement strand
GATATGGCTAAAGTGTATCGAAAAGTCATCAAAACAATGGTTATTTTCATAGATATTATTATTTTGGAAATAGGATGGAAGGTGGAATATTGAATAGTGGAGATATATTTCATAGTTGTGTTTTCTTTTAATCTTCACCATCCAATAATTTAGTTGTTTGACTATTAATTAGGGGATTAGAGATATATGTATGGTTGGTGAATGAAAGATGTTTGTACAGTTGATAGATGGTGATCCCTATCGACGTTCACCATCCGCTGTTGATGCAAATGTGCTAGTGTTATAGGTGGGCATAGACTATGAATATAATGTTAACATGGTCACAATCACTTCATCATTACTCTTCATATTTTATGTTTCTTTAGAATTTTATCATACAATAAATGCATGAGGATACCAATGGGTAGGAGATCCAAAAGTCAATCAAAACTTCGTTAGTAAAAGTAGTACACCTCAAACCATAATGCCCACCACTATGTTGATGTCACTGAATTAATATATGCACCTCAAACCATAATGCTCACCACTGAGTTGATGCCACCTAAATAATCGATGCACCTCAAAACATAATGCTCACATTGAGTTGATGCCACCTAATTAATATATGCACCTAAAACCTTAATGCTCACCACTGAGTTGATGCCACGTAATTAATTTATGTACCTCAAAACATAATGCTCACCACTGAGTTGATTCCACCTAATTAATTTCTCTATAGATTATTAGTGGTACCTCACATAAACAAAAGATTGAAAAAATCATGTCATAAGGAACACATAATTAATTCAACCATTACTTGTGTATCATCTAGTGAACTATGTTCACAACTGGTGCACAATGGATAATTGAATGCATAATGCGATCTTAGGTGCAAACCATAATTTGAGTTTATTGAGAAAAATGTGCATCGCTAATGTTGTGACATGTTCCAATGTGATCTAAAACAAATTCATAATAAACATCAAATGGTTATGGCTCAAATAAACACAATGCAATTGAAAAAATTACAAGTACTTTGTCTATGGAAGTAAATCTCATGACTACAGAAGATGATGAAAATGTATGAGGTTGCAATTGACAGTGTGAATTCCCCCACCTTATCTCAATCAACTACCACTCACCTACAAAGTGACACATTGCCAATGTAAATGCTAAAATCAAAGGAACAACAAGTAAAATTAACCCTAAAGAGGAACACAACCAACAAGAATACAAAATCAGGGAGAAAGAGCACTACAAATGGGGATTTAAAGAGACGAGAAGACTTGGACTTCCAGTTACTCCCAGTAAAGCTAGTACTACCTATAAACCTATACACAATGACTAAGAAGGGGTTATTTAGCATAATAGTGAAGAAATGTTGAGTAAATTCCTATCATGTAATTTGTTAGATGTTTCAAAGCTAGACACCATTGTAATTTTTGCAATTACCAAAAAATAAATATTTACCATAGCCATTCCTTGTTAGAGTTTTTACTTCAAGTTTCTCCAAGGTAAATATTGTTGTCTATTACATTTAATTAATTGTGTGGTTGATATTTTTGGTGTAGTTTCTTCATTTTGATGTATTCCTATGTAATATCCCCACTAATTTTTTTGAGGTTTTTTCTTAGTTTTGTTGTTCAAACATTTCAACAAACAGTTTGTATACAATTTCTTTCCAACAATTTATAAGCAAAGATGAATTTTACTATGATTTGTCAATGGAACAACAATACAAAGTCAAATATGTTTTCTTCATTCAATTATTCAAGCTAGTTGAAGTACATTAGGAAATACCCAACACAAAACACACAACAAACTGGGGAACCTGATATATAGTTGTTATGGGTTTCCTTTGAGAAATTTTGTAATGAATAAGGTTGTAAATGGCCCAGAATCCGCCCAACAACTTCAGAAAATAATTCCCACCAATACTAAGGCTTTGTTGCATCCAAAATCGGTCTAAACAATTGAAATATTAGACATGTACTAACTTATTTCAACCCATCAAAGTCCTAATGCACTCAAAAAGCAAAAATGCAGCCCCACAAATGCAGCCCCACAACACTCAACTTGACCAAAACGGATGTTCTTGACCCATTGGTAGATGAATCGACCCCCACACTAGGATTCACTACTCAAATAGAGTTAACTCAGACCTCTTGAAAAGTACGCAACCAACAAATGGAAAGGTTTGACCAACAAGTAAATATACTACCCAGATTCAATAAATGCACACATATTGGTATAAAACTCATCCAGTATCCCACTAAGTTTGTTCGCCTTGATAAAATCGGTCTCCTCAACAAAGATTCGACCCACACATGACAAGACTCCGTTGCTAAACAAAATAACTCGATTGCAATAAAAGAACTCTTCCACTAGCAAGAAATCCCAACGACAAGAAGATAAACTTAGCTACAAATGAAGCACAGTGAAGAAATCCGTATGATCTCCTTCTTTCAACCAGTTAGGGTGGATAGTCCCACCATCGAAACCAATTTTCCAAACTCTCTAGGGTTTTCGTCCTAAGATCGAAAGCCACAAGAGTTCTCTCAACTTCATTTTAGAAATTAACAATATGCATAATGAGAGAGGGTGCCCCTCATTCTCCTTTTATTCCCTCATTGATACTTTTGAGACCTTTTTACCCTTTTAATATGTTAAAGTGACTTTTTTAATTCAACAGTCACTTAGGCGCCTTTTTTCCAATTACTCAATGCCACCTTTTTTTAAAAAGATTAATTTCCCACTCCGATGACATTAAAGAATCAATTTATTAATTCCCTTTTTAATGTCCTAAAGTGATTAATTAGATTTAAGACATTTTCGGATGTCAGAAGCCCCTTTCTCATCGTCCCAACCTTGAGATCTTTCTGTCCTGATTCCAATGATTTATTACACCAAGGTATTCTCTCAGATAATATGATCTGAATAACACCAATAATGTATTTAATTAAATTATTCTCAATAATGATCCAAATTACAGGAATCGTCGGAATGCCACAGAACCAATAACAAATTGTGCAGAATGATCTCGATGATAAAATATGGTAAATGGGATAGGATGGGCCTCATACAATTCCCTCAAACCCTACAAGCCCACTATTAACCTCCATTTAACTCTCTGATCAGGCTGGCATAAACCCCGAAGGTCAACTCCAACTACAAAGCAGAGAAATCCAAAAATGAAGACACCATAGTCCTCCCTTCCCAAAGCTTGCTTGTCCTAAAGCAATACCATTAGAATTAGATGCCCCATCGATTGAACCAGGATGAAATTGAAAATAATACCAGGGTCCCAAACCACCTTGGGAGATGTGAAGCATCTTCCACTCAATGCGTAATCCGACAAGGTATTGAAACAAGAAACCTCCTGAATACTTCCAATAAGTAGAGAAACTTGATACTGCAACAACTCGATCAACCCCTCAAATCACTTCTCTACTAGGGATCCAATAGCATGAAAGAAAATATTGGATGCTATCTATGTGTCAGCTATTGGACTGACTAATATTGATATCACAGGGTCCCAAGCTAATCTCATAAAGGACCCACCATGCTGATGTTGTGCCATTCTGATCATAAACCTCTGATCATCGTTCCCCTTCAGTATCCTCCTCTCCTGGGAATCCAAACCGAAATACTTGTAATGGATGGACCTACTATCATGAATAGTAGTCTGCATAGGCCTCATGGTGAAGTCATGACCTGTAAATACATTGCCATACTCGATATCGAATATCAAAGAAGGAAGTCTGTCCCGATCATTAGCAATAAATTTGAGTTTCTTATGGACTCTAAACATCTCTCCACTGGATGGCTATGTCACTTTTGCTACCCCATGCTTTGAAGATATTGTCGGGAAGTCTGTGAACTCTGCTAACTAGAAAAATGTTGCACACCCACTATCTTCCCTCTCTTCCCTCGGTATACCTGTGATGCAATCTGTCAACATGCTCTCTCACTCTCTGCTCATAGCACTGATTTGCATGATGCTAACAAAAAATTCCCCTTGACTGCCTTTGATAATCCATATAATTTTAATTTTCACAAACTTAGTCAGCTCCTCAGAACACCACTCCTCCATGCATCCAATCCTAAGCATCTCAAGAGTAAACTCTGGAAAGAAAAAACTAGCCATCTCATCTATATTGAATGTTGATTTGTGAAACTCTATAGTCCCAAGGTCCCAAGCTAACCTCCATGAGGAACCATCATGTTGACCCTGCACCCCTCTGGTCATAATCATCTGATCACCATGCTCAAACTTCACTCTCCTCTCCTAGGCCCCCAAGCTAAAATCCATGAAAGGATTGAACTCACTATCTTGAATCATGTCTCACCCAGGAATCTCAGTGAAGTCATAGTCTACCAACCTGTGAATAGACTCAATATTGGGTATCACGAGGGAAACTTTACCTCATACTATAGGAAAATATCAACAAATCAACTCACAATATCCTCATAAAGACATAGCCCAATCACTGACATGACCTTGTCAATCATCCTCATCATCTGAAGCAATCTATCACTCCGATGAATGCCAGGATCCCACCACCAAATTGGAAGTCCACGACTCCCAATGCTTGTTGCAATGTCTGTGACCACTCCAATAGAGTTTGTATCTCCTCTTGTGCACTCTGCACACTAATCATATGGTCCAAATGAAAGACCATTTCCATGGCCACAATTCCACCTATCTCATCCAACTGACTCAGGTGAACTTCCCATGTCCTATTGTATATAATGAGGGAATCAAATAATTGTTAGAAAACAAGATTGTGGAGCAATAAAAAAAATGAGGAAATAAAACACAAAAGATACGCAATACAGTAGAGACACAAATATACGTGGTTCACCCAGTGTGGGCTACGTCCACCAAAGAAATTTCCAGGTCCTTCCTTTATTATTATCCAGCAAATGAAGAGATACAACCTACAACACACCCATTGTAACTTCCTCTTCTTTCTCTCAAAGTCTCCTCTCTCATAATACAATATTTGAAATCATACACAACCACAATACAATTCCCTCATAAAAGAGGGTTTCCTTCTAGGGAAAAAAAAGCTAACATAACTTCTACCGTCAGATCTGCGACCTTATAATGAATGGTCCATATTTACTATGAAATTAAAATATACAATTACAAGGAAAATTTTCCTTCAGGGCCCCTCTTTCCCCCAGACCCCCTAGCCGAGGGGATGAGCCCCCTGAACCCCACAAGGGGGGAAATCCCCCCTTGCAACCTCCCCACGTGGAGGGGTGTACAGTATTCCAAGGTGCACAGTCTTCATGGGGTATAAACACGGCTAGAAACAAAGACCTATGAAACAGGAAGATAATCAAGCTCCACAACCAACAATCTCCCACTTGGAGGTTGATCACAAAAAATCCACTGTTGTTGTACCTATTGGAGTATACTCCACCTTGGATCTAGAAAATTTCTCATCTTTACCTTCATGCTTGAAGACCAACTGAAACTAAGCAGGAACTCAGTTTCTCCTTGGTTACTCCCTTTGTTAACATGTCTGTGGGATTCTGGCTAGTGTGTATCTTTTCTAACTTCAAATTTCCATCTTCCAAGATGTATCGTATGAAATGGTACCTGATTTGTATATGCTTAGTATTCGAATGGAAGGTTGAGTTCTTTTCAAGATGAATGGAACTCTCGCTGTCATAGTACAACCTGTTATTCTCTTTCTTCTTTTCTGATTTCTCCATAAACCTCTATAATCAAATCATCTCTTTATTAGCCTCTGTAGCAGCAACATACTCTACCTCTATTGTTGAAAGAGGTAAGACATGTTCCAAATCTAAGGAAAAATCTGATTTCAACAAGGCAGTTGGAAAGTGAAGGTTGTATATCCATACTTACAGATAAGTTGTGGAAGGTCACTAAAGGATCACTGGTGATAGAAAAAGGAGAGAAGGTAGGTACATTGAATTTATGTACTGGTAATACTGACTCTTATATCTATTTAGCTTCTACATGAGTGGATATAGCACTTTGGCATCATAGGCTTGGACACATGAGTGAGAAGGGGATGCAGATACTTCACAAAATAAATTTGTTTCCATATCTTAAACAAATTGATTTGGATTTCTGTGAGCATTGTGTTTATGGAAAACATAAGAGAGTCATATTTCTTAGAGTCAGAAAAGAAAAGAAGAGTGAAAGGTTAGATCTTGTGCATACAGATGTATGGATACCAGCTCAAGTATCATCTCTTGGTGGCTCTCATTATTATGTTACTTTTATTGATGATGCAACTAGAAAAACTCGGGTTTATTGCATTCGACAAAAATATGATGTTTTTGATACTTTTAAGAAATGGAAAGCTTTGGTTGAGAATGAGACATGAAAAAAGTTGAAGTGTCTTAGATTAGACAATGGAGGTGAATATTACAGGAAGGATTTTGATGATTACTGTTCATACCATGAGATTCATAGAGAGAAGATAGTTCTAGGAACACCACAAGAAAATGGTGTGTTAGAAAGGATGAACAAGACAATCATGTTGCATGCAAGGAGTATTAGATTGCATGTTGGTTTGCCCTTACAGTTTTGGGTAGATGTTGTAGATATTGTTGTTCACTTAATAAATAGAGGACCTTCAAGATCTTTGGATGGTAGAATTCCATAGGAGGCATGGACGGGTAAAAAGGTAAACTATTATTTTTTGAAGACTTTCAGTTGTGAAGCATTTTTTCATATTGATAAAGAAAATAGAACAAAGCTTGAGGAAAAATCCAAGAAGTGTACCTTTATTGGATACGATGTTAATGATTTTCGTTATCGCTTATGGGATTATGAAAATCACAAAATCATTAGAAGTAGAGATGTCATATTCAATGAGAAGGTCATGTACAAAGATTAGTTGTAGGGAAAGAAATGGGAAAAAGAAAAAACAGAATACACAGTGCTTGATGAGATCACTGAAAAAAGAAATTCCAAAGGTACCAGCAAATAAAAATGTACAACAATAGGAGTTTGAGGTAGATGTTTCTTATGTTGTTGTACATTTTGATTTTCTGGTACCTTTGGAATTTATTTTTCGGTGATCTCATCAAACACTGTGTATTCTGTTTTTTTTTTTCCTGTTTCTTTCCCTGCAACTGATCTTTGTACATGACCTTCTCATTGAATATGACATCTCTACTCCTAATGATTTTGAGATTTTCATAATCCCATAATTAATAACCAAAATCATTAACACCGTATCCAAAAAAGGTAAAGTATTATTTTTTGAAGACTTTCGGTTGTGAAGCATTTGTCCATATTGATAAAGAAAATAGAACAAAGCTTGAGCCAAAATCCAAGAAGTGATAGCTAAATGATTGTAGTGTTGAGATAACGTGGATGTCGTAGACATCAAGAAGATAATGTATGCTATAAGTTGTACTTATTATTTAATTTATCATTCAAAGTATTGCTATGATCTGTGGTAAGTGTGGTTTTGACAGGACACACAGCTTGCCCAAAGCAGATGTTTGATGACGTGACTCTAAGAAAAATACTTTTATAGTATGTCTTTATGTGGGGTGTTGACCCTAGTTCTATGAGGAGGGGTGTAGGTATTTCTTAGAATTTATCCTCTGAAACCTGGAGTCATGGGAGCATTGTGTTAAGTCATGCTCCCCTAGACGTGTAATAACCATTGTTAGTTGCCTATTGGGGAAGCTTGGTCGATATGTATGACACTTCCACAAATGGGTTCTATATCGAGTTAGGTCAATATAGTTAACGCTCCATCTTAGTCTAGTAGAGGAAAAGATATGATGGTAGATGGAAGTAGGTTAGGAAGGAAGGATGATTCGTTGTTAGTTGAGATTCTTTCTTGGGAATTAGATGTGCCACTATTGTTTCTCACTTGGTTCCAAAACACTCATTTTATTCCCTTTTTATTTTTTAAGTGTAATGATGAATTATGGATGAATTGTTGTAGTTGTTAGTTAATGTTACTGAATGATGCATTTGTTTTCCTGCATGCCTTGGTATGATCATACAAGAACAATGCACTAGATGCAATAGTTGATTATCATTAACACATGTGCAGGCTATGTGTTCGCTAGCTACGCATACATACCCTACACATGTACACTAGTAAAATTAATCAATGTATTAATTATTAAACTGAATTATTAAGTATTTAATTGAATGGTTTAATGACTATGTAAATTATATTGCATACAAAAATTACTAGTATCATTAAATATATTCTTTGACTTTATTGACAGTTGGTATGATGAATTAAATGAGTATGGTGGGTTGTCATGTTAATTTTGGGAAAATTTTCAAAGGGTATGTATAAGATAGCACGAGAAGAAAGACTTTGCATTTTATTTATTGTTATATATGCAAATCATGTATATTTTAGTTTTATTTTAACTTTCCCAAAAAAATATAGATAAGGGAGGTTGATGGTTGTTAATGACGCTGGATGAGGAGACTTGGGGAAGGGTGTGTGGAAACTTGATAAATAGGAGAGGATGTTGATAGGTTGGAGGAGATTGGGAGGTTGGATAATTCCTGCAAGATATAATTCTTGTGAGTCTTCTTAGAGCATATGTGATATGCTTTTCTTGGAGCTGCGGGCACAAAGGGTCAAGAAACCGAAAGGTTTCTTGAAGATAGGAAGTCAGCTAGGCTCCTAGTTGGCTAGGAGGATTTCCTTGTTTCTCTTTGGGCAAGTGAAAGGGAAATGAATACTTGGGAGCATATTCCTACTACTGGCAAGACTACATTACAAATGGTCATCTTCAACAAACTAGGAAAGAGGTATTTCACTTGGTATATTTGATATGTTTGCATTGGTGAATATGATCACTTCACCACTAATTTACATGCATGGTGTCAGTTTGTTCAATGATAAATTAAGGGGTTCGTGGGGAGTTGAAATCCATGGAGGTGGACATGGCGCGCAAACGTTTTGACTATTGATTTCATGGTCTTTAGTGGTGAACCAATGATTGGTGAGTGGAAGAAAAGGGCTAAAAATAATTAGCTACTCCTCAACCTCCAATCGCTAGTCATCATGGGATTGGATAGAATGTTGATGACCATTAGTTTGTTTCCATCTCTGAAGATGCTATCAATCAACTTTCATATCGCCGTCAATTCCTTAATATCTTCCTCTGTTTGATGGGATGGTCTCAACAGGGTCTATCACATGCTCTTATCTCCCACTGCTTTGATGAGATGTCTCATGGGAGATGAAAGAGGATGGAATTTGACGTCAGTTACGAGCCGATTGGTCAAAAACCAATATTATCTCTCAGAAACGTAAACTAAATTGCTTAAAATATTTGATAAAATTTTTGTCACCATCAAATTTAACGGGTAGATTGGATTTCAAATTCCAATCCATTCCTTATAATATCCCACTGATTTGATGAGACGGGAGGCGAAAGAAACATGGGGTTGGTGTGGGAGAGCAATTACGAGTCGATAAGAAGATGGGGAGATAAATCTGTAAAAGATGGCGATGGGATACAAGGAGATCTAAAAGTCATATTTTGACATTGTCAAACTTTGTAAGGTCGAAGAGCTTTGTAAGTCACTCCCAATACTAAAGGATTTGAATTAAGAATCTCACCAAATTGGATTTGGTCCATGGATTGCCTATAAATTGATAACTTTCTATCTCTTCTAATTTCACTATCCTGGATTTTCTTCTTTTTACTCCTTTTTTTTCAGCCTAATGAATAAAATATATCATATAATTTTGATTTAATATAATTGGAAAGTTCATCTCAACCAACCAATACCATTATAAGACATGGATTGAAATTATTTCACTGAAATATGAAAAATATGAAAATGACATTGAATTGAATCCAAACTGTTTTTTCTCTTATTTTATGGGCGAATGACATGGTGGATTCACAATCCACTTCCTTGGTCAACTTGGCTACGTCCACCCTAGAAAAACAAACCAATTGTTTCTATATACATTCATTTCTTCCCAGAAAAGGACCAAAAATAATTAGCTACTCCTCAACCACCACTTTCTTGGTCCACTTGGCTGTGTCTGCCTTGGAAAAACAAATGAATTGTCTCTATCTACATTCATTTATTCCAAAAAAATGGCCAAAAATAATTAGCTACACCTCAACCTCCACTTCCTTGGTCCACTTGGATACGTACGACCTGGAAAAACAAGCCAATTATCTCTATCTACATTCATTTCTTCCAAGAAAAGGGACAAAAATAATTAGCTACTCCTCAACCTCCACTTCCTAGGTCCACTTGGCTACGTTCACCCTGGAAAAACAAACCAATTGTCTCTATCTACATTCATTTCTTCCAAGAAAAGGACCAAAAATAATTAGCTACTCCTTAACCTCCACTTCCTTGGTGCACTTGGCTACATCCACCTTGGAAAAACAAACGAAGTGTCTCTATCTACATTCATTTCTTCCAAGAAAAGGGACAAAAATAATTAGCTACTCCTCAACCTCCACTACCTTGGTCCACTTGGCTACGTTTTCCGAAAAACAAACCAATTGTCTCTATCTACATTCATTTCTTCCAAGAAAAGGGCCAAAAATAATTAGCTACTCCTCAACTTCCACTTCCTTGGTCCACTTGGCTACGTCCACCCTGGAAAAACAAACCAATTGTCTCTATCTACATTCATTTCTTCCAAGAAAAGGACCAAAAATGATTAGCTACTCCTCAACCTCCAATTCCTTGGTCCACTTGGCTACGTCCGCCCTGGAAAAACAAACCAATTATCTATATTACATTCATTTCTTCCAATAAAAGGGCCAAAAATGATTAGCTACTCCTAAACCTCCACTTCCTTGATCCACTTGGCTATGTCCTCCCTAGAAAAACAAACCAGTTGTCTCTATCTACATTCATTTCTTCCCAAAAAAAAGGGCCAAAAAAAATTAGCTACTCCTCAACCTCCAATCGTTGGTCATCACTGGATCAGATAAGATGTTGATGGCCATTAGAAGATGGAAAATGGATGAAAATAATAGTCCAATTGAATTTGACAGCTGGGCTTAGCCATGGATATGATGATCACTTCACCACTACAATGTTATTTTTTGTTTTCGTCATATTCAAGACTTGGCCACTACAATACCACTCTTTGTTCTCGCACATCACATAGTTTTCCACGTTGAACAATGAAATTGAAGGAGAAAATGATAATTAGCTTGCAAGGATGTGTCGTGCATGGAAATGACTCCTAAACTACTATCTGGAGGGAGGGAATTGAAGAGTTTCTAGAAGAGTAACCTAAATTTCTTAAAATTGTTGTGACCGTCAAAGATGGTGATGGGTATAAGGAGATCTAAAAGTCATTGTTTGACATCGAGAAACTTTATATTTCCTGGGGAATTTTACAATCCATGATCGAAGATGGAAAAGTCATCTAAATAAATTTTATTATAAGTTAAAAATGACAAAAAACTTTTTGGATATAGTTGGTTAGATTAGGTGAATAATAAAAATTAAGGAGTAAGAGAATTAGCCATTAAAGTAATTATATGAAAAGAGGGGTAAATGTAATAATAATACTATAAATAGGGGAGGGAATTTGAGTATATCATCAAAAATTAATATAAACAAAAGAAGTGGGTAGATTAAAAGGTGAAACGATATCAAAGAGAAGTAGAGAAATTATGATAGGATGGGGGAGGAACATAATCAAAAAAGAGGGGAGGAAGAAGGATGGAGATGAACATGAAAAATATCTAATAGGAGGATGTGTAATGGTCAAGGTGGTGAATGGTGGGTTTCCAAGATTGGCTTAGCTTGTAGCCATCTTCACAGTTGAAATTATTAGGATGTTTTTCAATTTCAAGGGCTTCCCGAATGAGACTAGAGGAGTAATGTGGGGTGGAGACTAAATTTTTTATTTGGTCAAAACAAATAAGGTGCTTAGAGTTAAAAGAGTGTTCGACAATGGTTAATTTGGAGATTCGGTTATAGGTGGTATCAACTATATGCTCTTTAAGATAGGCTTTAAAGGTTCTACCAATTTGACCTATGTAGGATTTCCCACAGGAACAAGGAATTTGGTAAACTCTTGGGCCAAGCATCGAGTCGGATTTATCTTTAGCAATTCTAAAAAGTTGTTTTACGATTTTGTAGGGTTGAATACAATTTTAATATTTTTCTTAGCTAAGAGTTTCAAGATTTGATCGGTGGTGCCTTGGATATAAGGTAAAGAGATTAGAGTGTGAGGAGGGGAGGAGGGAGAGGTGATTTTTGGTTTAGGTTTGTTGGTTGAGTGAAAATCTTGGTTGATTTTAGAGAGAGAATAGTCATTGGATAAAAGGGTTTTGGTTAGGTGGGCCTTTTCCTTTGCGAGGAATTTAGGGGAAGAAATACAAATGGCCTGAGTGAGCAAGGTTTTAAGGAAAACATAGTTTTGAGACGAATGGTGGTGGGAGGTGGTGTTGAGGTATCTATCAGTGTGAGTTTTCTTCCTATAGACCCGATGGGACTTGGAGCCATCAAGAAGGTGAGAGATGAGGACATTTAAGAAAGGGATAGAGTTGTCCTTTTAAGTTTCCATGGTCACAAACTGCATGTGGGGGGAAAGTTTGTTAGATTATTAAAGAAAGAGGTTAAGTTGGCTTGTCCATGAGACCAGATGACAAACGTGTCATCCACAAAATGAAACCAACATTTAGGTTGGAGGTGAAAGTTTCTTAAGGCTAAAGATTCAAAATGTTCCATAAATATGTTGGCAACCACTGGTGATAAGGATGACCCCATGGTTGTGCCTTCAATTTGTTCATAACAAACCCCCTTAAATGTGAAAAAGGTTGAAGAGAAGCAAATTTTGATGAGGTCCAGAGTTTTAGGGTCTACTAGTTTTGAGATCAGGGACAAGGCTTCCAAAATGGGGATTTTTGTGAAAAGAGAGACCATGTCGAAGCTAACCATAAGGTCTTGTTCATCAAGGTGGAGATTGTGGGATTTATGAATAAATTCAGTGGAATATTTGATAAAGGAGAAGGTTTTTCCTACAAATATTTTATGTTTCTTTAGAATTTTATCATATGATAAATGCATGAGGATACCAATGGGTAGGAGATCCAAAAGTCAATCAAAACTTCTTTATCAAAAGCAATGCACCTCAAACCATAATTCCCACCACTACCTTGATGCCACCTAATTTATATACACACCTCCAACCATAATTCTCACCATTGAGTTTATGACACGCAATTAATCTATGCTCCCCAAAACATAATGCTGACCACTTAGTTGATGCCACCAAATTAATATACGAACCTCAAACCATAATGTTCACCACTGATTTGATGCCACCTAATTAATTTATGCACCTCAAAACATAATGTTCACCATTGAGTTGATGCCACCTAATTAATTTCTCTATCGATTATTAGTGATGCCTCACATAAATGAACGATTGAAAAAATAATGTCCTAAGGAACACATAATGCATTCAACCATTACTTGTGTATCGTCCAGTGCACTATGTTCACTGTTACGAGGGAAATCACTCTATGGCATGGGGTAAACCACAATAGATGGAAATGACTGCAAAAATCAACTCTAGTCTCAAGTATGCTATATAAACAAAGATGCTAACAAGACAAGATAAAGAGCCTACCTCATCCGGACGTTCGTAGAAGACCATCGTTCAGTACTCGACTCAAAGATATATACCTGCAACTTGTCCTCAACAACCAAGATATAAAGTCATATGGTGATAATATATAAAGTTAGCACATATAATAGCATAATCCATCAATATTCATAATGAATATCCCCATGGAATAACAATTCAAATATTTGCAATACATTAATTAGACGAGAAAACAGTATTTTTATTAAAATATAATCAACAAAAGTGTATGAATGACAAATTTTTGTGTCATCACATCTTGGAACTGAGAAACTAAGTCCCTTATAGTTGGGCCTCCACCATTTCAATCCTCCACCAAAGGCAATCTCATATAAGATAGACAATGAGGTTCTCCATCAAATAGGGAAGAGCTTGGGGGTTGAACAATGTGTTCATACTTAAAAGGACAAAGGGATGCAGACTCAATATGAAGTGAATAATTTCTCCAGAGTAACTTTGCTATCAAAGTTGAATTCTTCTCCTCTTTTCCACAGCTTGGATATGGCCCATTTATAGCCTTCAAACGGAATTGAAGGGTCGAGTTAGAACGCTTCTTGTATATGGAAGGTCAAGGATCATGGATCTCATGACGTGACAAGGAAACTGGACACCATATTTTAATTTTGGGCACAAAAACCTATGTACGCGGGCTGTAATGGTGCAACCTGTGTATGCGCATGTTGTATAGTTTTTAGGGCACGTAAATGTGGAAAAATATTTTTTTTAGCTCTGGGAATTGTAAAAAGGGACTTCAAGTCTACATAGGGAAATGGAAAAGGCCTTATGATAAAGTTGCATGGGGTGAGGAAAATCTTGATATAACATTCACAACTAGTGTATGATGGATAATTGAATTCATAATATGATCTTAGGTGCAAACCATAATTTGAGTTTAATGAGAGAAATGTGCATCGCTAATGTTGTGACATGTTCCAATGTGATTTAAAATGAATTCATAATAAACATCAAATGGTTATGGCTCATATCAAAAAAAAAAAATTGAAAAAATTAGAAGTACTTTGTCTACATAAGTAAAGCTCATGACTATAGAAGATGATGAAAAGGTACGAGGTTGCAATTGACAAGGTGAATTCCCCCACATTAGCTCAATCAACTACTACTCACCTACAAAGTGAAACATTGCCAATTTAAATGCTAAAATAAAAGGACAACAAGTAAAATTAACCCTAAAGAGGAACATTGCCAACAAGAAGACAAAATCAGGGAGAAAGAGCACTATGAATGGGCAGATGAAGATACGAGCACACTTTGCCTTCCAGTTACTCCCAATAAAGCTAGTACTACCTATAAACCCATTCCTATTGACTAAGAAGGGGTATTTGGCATAGTAGTGAAGGAATGTTGAGTAAATTTCTATCATGTAATTTGCTAGATGTTTCAAAGAGATAGACACCATTGTAATTTTTGCAATTGCCAAGAAATAAATATTTAGCATAGTCATTCATTGCTAAAGTTTTTACTTCAAGTTTCTCCAAGGTAAATATTGTTGTCTATTGCATTTAATTACCTGTGTGGATGATATTTTTGGTGTAATTGCTTCATTTTGATGTATTCCTATGTGTGTTCCACTTAAATGTTGTGAAAAATGATCTCCCCAAGTTGATCTGATGGAAAATACCCTTTTTTATTGTGGACCATCTATATCATTACTAGAGGAGATTGATAGATCATGGAAAAGGAATATTGACTACGTTTCCTAATTCCAGCCAAAGATTTATATAGTTCTCTAGAAATCAATATTTAATCTACTCTCCAGCCATTGTTTGAGTCGTTGAGGAACCACACACACCTCAAATTATATGTCATTCACATTTTTTCAATTAATTAAAGTGACCAAAAATCCAATTTCCTGGTCAATCCTTACAACAACCTTCTTATTCTTGTTAAATCATTGACTTATAATTACCTCAATTCCTAGATTGTGATCACTAGCGATCAAGTTGTTTTCCCTTAGCAAATTGGTGTTTGAAAAAGATATGTGCATTCCCTATTCAAGTCATATGTTAATCGCACAGTAGAGAGACTACATTCACTCTGATATGTTCAAACAATATACATCAAGACCATAGTGAAGAAGCACATCTCCAATCTCTTGCATCATGTGATTACCTATAGCCATATATATATATATATATATATATATATATATATATTAAGAATCAATGTGCAACAAGAAGTATTATGTTTATGATTGTGTTTATGATTTTGGATTGACTATGCTAAACATATGGAGGGCATATTATTGTTTTGGAATAGCATAAGTAGAGTGAACATGTTTCATAGTTTGGCATTGGGTTAGGCATTCTAAAGAAATCAAGTAAATCAAGTCTTGAAATCAAATACAACCATAGCCATTCATTCTTTTGAATGAACAATGCTTGAGAAACATCATCTCAATTTGATAGTGATTATAAAGACATACAATTTAATTATGTGGAAAAGAATCGGTGGTGGAAAGATGGGATAGCCATAGGAATACCATTTATAGATCATATTAGTATCGAATAAAATTGATTCTTACCTTATAGGGAAGCACATAGTGGATGTTCACTCAATTGTGGAGGCTCACTCTATTAATAAATGAAATATTGAAAACATTGCAATATGAAAAGCAATACAAACTAGTTAGAATGGTGGTAGCTTATCTTTAAAGAGAGATGTGCTAGCTATGCTCATTGGTAGGAAACCCAATACAGGAGGCTGAAATGGTATTTTAACTTCAAGTATAAAACCCTAAAGATACAAACCCCTAACCCTAGGAGATGAGATGGAAAAAGGAATGTGGGCCCCAAGGATCCTAGTTGATACATCAATTTCCCAGGGCCACAACTATCACATAGTACAAACTCCATTTGGGAAATGGAGTTTGTTTCCATGCTCTATGTGTTTGGACAAGTTAATTGCCAAAAATGCATGGGAAATGCCTAAAAAATGCACCAAAACTCCAAGACCTACAAAACTATAGTAGAAATTCCAAGATGTAGACCCATTCTAAGGCAGTGGAAGAATTGGGTGGCCACTAGTATCCACTTAGATGATTTTTCCCCCTTATGAAGTAATTGTCCCCATTGCATAAAGTTCCTCCATTAGATGGGGAAACTTCTGCTAAATCCAACTCATGGTGAATGAGCTTTCTTTATTTGACAACTTGATAGAGTTGTATGTTCTATTAGTGGGTGCTCTTCATCTCAGTCAATTTTAACCTACTCAGTGTATGTTGGATTACTGAGAGGGGGGGTGAATCAATAATAGAGAAATATAATCTTTTTTAACCATATAATGAAAGTGTTGTATCAATGCAGCATTATCATCCAATATTTGCAGAGTAAATAAACAATGAACAAATGAACAATCATACACATACACAGTACACCAGTGTTTTAATTGGAAACCCAAAGTAGGAGAAAACCACATAATGCTTTTTCTTATATGTCTTGAATAATTACATTCATTGGTGATGCAGGAGCACCTCAAGCGAGCCAACGCGGAAGCAAAAGACAGTTGGAAAAGCACCCAGAAAAAATTTTGAAATTACCTTGAAGTTATTGCGCAATCTTAAATGAGATAATTAAGAAGGAGCTCACTTGTATAATGTAACTGGACCTTGAGCGATTCACTCTCGTCCTTAGTAGGTAGAAGGAATTTATAGTAGTTAATGAAAGTAGATAGAATTGAATGTCAGATTAGATAGTTTTAGAGCATAAGAGGGAAACGGGATATAGACACCCTCATTTGTGTATTGTAATATTAGAATGAAGAGTAGAGAAGAGAATAGAGGAGAAGCAGAGAGTTGTCCGAAAACACCCATGTACATAAATTTGAATTAATAGAGAAAGCTTTGATTGAAATTCATGGCGTCATGTTTGTTCTCTGTGTATGTATGTTGATGTTATTGTTATAACCCTAAAATGCACTACATAGGTTTACCTGGCATCAGGCCAACTCATGCCTCTTCCTAGCCAAAGCCTTGCTGAACAAACCCTCAAAAAGCCACTTAAAACAAGAAAACCGCGCCCTAACTTCTCACTGGGCGCGGGCATCTGCTTGTTGTCCTTATACTACACGCGGGCATCCGCGGGCTAATCCAAAACAGCCCGCGGGTACCTAACAAAGCTAAAAATCAGGAAAGTTTCCGCCGGGACACAAGGCTCTTTGTCAGTTAACTGGAACTCTGAGCCATGCATGGCCGAGAGTTCGCCAAAAACCCTAGCTCCCTCTAGCCTATTAAAGGAGGGGTAGGGGTACTATTCAAAAGAGGAAAATCATAGCAAAGAAACTCTGCCAAATTGCCAATCCAGTTTTGTCCCAACCCTTTAGCCTTGCCTCAAGCTTTAGGAGAAATTCATGCAGCAGCAGTTGGAGGACA
>JZKD02S1715463.1:90941-108002 GCA_000966675.3 Picea glauca | reverse complement strand
CCTTAGCCATAGGATTAAATAGTGGAAGGATAGGTTAAGTACTTTGATGGTTATTACTCAAGGGGAGTTGAACGATGCGAGAGTTGAAATGTCTCGGAGTCCTAGAGGGTCAAAATCTCGAATTGATTAAGGCCATCCATCTCAACATCTGATTAATTCATGACCATCGATCTCGTTGAAGCATCTAGATGAGTTAGGATTGTCCAGTCGATGAGAGATCAAATCTCGACCATCCGATCTGTTAGTAGAGTTATTGGAAGGGATTCGACAAGGTTTAATTCTGGGAGAAATTGGAGATTGAAGAGGGAGAATAGTCGAAGTCCGAAGGACTTAGTCCCAACGTCAGTCTCATGAAAAGATAACAGGGGTCAATTCGAGGCAAAAAAAAATCTAGAAGTAACCAAGCTCTCATACAATGTGTATGAACAAGCTCTTGTGTAGAATAATATAGAGGAAGGCACTAAAGAACGAATAATCCCATGGTTTCGAGTGGTGGCCACATGGAAAGTGGTTTGAAGGAAGCGCTTGTGCAAAATGGAATTATGTATCAGCTAAAGGATAACATGGAAGTGTTATAATATGGATAATGATAATATATTATTCATGAATTGAGAAGAAAAAGGACATGTAGCATTATTTGGAAATATTTTTTATATGCATAATTCTAACAAAATGGTAGCTTGCACATATTGCAAAATTAGGGGGTATAAACATATCAGTTCATAATGCATATTAAAGAAATGGAAGAAGGAGAGGGAGCTTCCATCCATGATAAAGAGGCCAAAGGTCAGAATATCGGTGTTGGTAATGCAGAGACATAATACAACGGACACCAGGCCAACGGGGAGTAAGAAACATTGATAGAGATTGTGAGAAACCTGGAAATAGAAGTGCATAGTTACAAAGTAGACAATGAGAGACTGATAAGAGAACAAAATCATATAAATTCTCAAGTGATTCAAAGCTTAAATCAGTTGCAGAGGCAAACAAAGAATGGATCAAACTCAAAACAGGAGGAAGAGGGAAGATGTCATGAAAGAAGAGATGATCGCAGAAGAATGAGTTATTCAAGAAGTGCTAGAAGAACTCAAAGGAATCACTTACCTCCCTATTTAGAAATGAAATTTTATGCATATGAATATTCCCTAAGTAGTCCATAGGTGTCTCCTATTATGCACCAAAGAAGAAGACATGAATTGGACAGTTTTCAAGGAGAGATGAGGAAGCTTAAGCCACCATCCTTTGATGGTGAAAGAGAAAGGGAAGATGATGTTGAGGCATGGTTTCTTGGACTCAAGAGGTATTTTCAATTTCATAACTATTCATCAAACCTAGAAGCCAAAATTGCCACATACCATTTACATGGGAAAGCTTCCATGTGGTGGGATCAACTGAAGCAAGTTGAGCACATTAATGAGAGTAGGATCACTTGGAAGCAGTTCAAGAAATATTTTCAAAATGAGTACCTTTCATAACACTTCTATGATAAGAAAATGTAGTTTGAACTTAGGATGGGAAGCATGACCATGGCAGAGTATGGAAGGAAGTTCTTGGGGCTGCTAAAGTATGTGGGGTTTATTAAAGAATATAAGGTGAAAGTACATAGGGTTTTAAGTGGATTTCCATCCTTTTATAAAGAGAATATTCGATATGATGAACCCAAAACTTTGACTGAGACCATCATGAAGGCTATGTACTTGTGTGAGTAAGGAAAGGGCATAGATTCTTTGCATAAATATTGGAGGGATAAGAGTAAGGACAAGTCTGATCAGAGAAAGAAAGGATTCAAACCTCCTTTCAATAGAAATAACCTAAATAAAAATCATCAAGACCAATATGCTAAGGATGAGTCCAAGAGAGAAGACTCCTTGGGAAAAAGGGGAAGACAACAAATCCAATGTTGGGGATGCAAAGAATATCACCTGTACACATACTTCCCTCACATAAAGGACAAAGTGAAGACCATGCACAACATCCAAGAGGCTACAACAGTAGAAGACATGGGAATAATTTATGCAACCTTAGATTATCAAAAAGTAAGTACCAATCCAATATGATCGAGGTGGAATGTAAGATCATTAATCAACATGCTTCTATTTTAATTGATTCAGGAGAAATTCATTGTTACATTGATCCTAAAATAGTGGATAGATTATGTTTGGATAAAAGGAAGCTTGAAAAATCAAGTTTGGTTTAGCTAGCCANTGTTGGACACTTTACCCATACTTATGTCCAAAGAGGAACATGAAGGATGTAAAGACACTTAAGAGAAGACAAGCAATGACTACAGATGACGTCAATGGTCTTACTGAATGACTTGGGAAATAATACTCCCTCATGGATGGTATTGGAAAAGTGATTTATGAATACATAGAAGAATGGTTCGTGGAAAGTGGTTCATCTCGCCACATGACTGAGATGATATCAATATTTTTGAATTTCTCAGAATTCAATAAAGACTGCTTTGTGGGATCTGGAACCAATACCAGACAAGTAATAAAGGGGTATGGAAATGTAAGATTCTAAATTGAGTTAGGACTATTTATGGGAATAGATAATATGTTGTATGTCCCAAACTTAAAGGTAAACCTATTCTGAACTACAACATTTGAGGATGACTGTTATGCAGACACATTCCATAATGGTTGAGTACTTGTGTATTCAATGGAAGCTACTCTAGACATGGAAATAGTACTTGGTATCTGCAAGGAGAGGCTATATAGGATACTGGGAAGACTGATAGTATGGTCTAATGATTACTTCGATTCGACATCAGATTCTACATCATATTCAATGTATGATTCAACATCAACATTAGAGGCATTGTCAGAGGTCGGAAGTTGTGAGACTCCTCCTAGTACATTGGGGAGAATGAGTCCATAAGTAAAGCATCTTTAAAATTTTGTAAATATTATACGCATATGTAATCTCCTGAAGTCTATTAGAAGGCTTGTAAGTAATCATTGTAAATTAGAAGAGTGAGAGGGACTCTGTAAATTTTTTTATTTCCACCTTTTATGAGTGAGAAAATTTTTGTAAAGAGAGTTTCTATATTGTCACCTTATATGTTGTAAAGAATGAGAGTAATCTCATTAGATATTTCTAGATAGTCTCCTTTACACATTGTTATAGAGTGACATGAATCTCGTTAAAGATATTTTTGGATAACTGCCTATACATATTGTTTTACAATGAGAGGAATCTCGTTATGAATATTTCAAATACTTTAGACAACAATATGGACAAATATATTGTCTTGTAATCAACTAAAATGATACATATGGATCAAATTTTCTTAGACAACATTCTTGATTTTGAAGAACTGAAGGAAAATAAACTGAAGAATGAAAGCAGTTGGAACATGCAGATTGAAAGTGGAAAGAGAATCAAAGTAATGAAAAAAATTCTAAGAGATGGTAAAGGAGAAATAATCCTCTTTTAAGTGGCATATAAAGGTTCATGATATAAGAATATTTAAATTCTATGTCATGTTTGGATGTATACCTTGAATAGAAGCACCTAGGTACAGGTAATAAAAATACAAGTAGAATTTTTTCCCCATGGAAGGAGTGACAATGAAAAGAATATTCATTCAAGGACTTCTACAGATACATCAACAATACAAGAACATATAGTCCAAATGGGCAAAAGGCATAGATCAACATTCAACTTGGTTTCATATTAGTCGAGATGGATTATATTCAGAAGAAGGAGATGGGAGTGGATGTTGAAATACAAGATACATGTATACCATAGATTCATTGAAAAATAATTTTGTTGTCAAGGAATATATAAGCCAGAGCTAGAGCTATATATATCATATTAGCTACAGTGCTAAAGGCTAGAGTCAAAGCTATATTCCAAAATAAGCCAGAACCAAAGTTATATCTATCATATTAGCTACAGAGCTAGAGGCCAGAGTCAGAGCTATATTCCAAATAAGCAGACAAAAGTGCAGTGATCTAGTACCTGAGATCAAAGACCCAAATTGAAGACTTATTCCAAAAGAATCAACAAGATGGAAGAGTGAAGAAGCTTCATCACTAAGTTATTGATTATCTAGCATTTCAATAAGATGGAAGAGTGAATTAGAGTTATCATCACTAAGTTGTTGAATATATATACTTTTGGAGGTCCAAAATTTATTCAGTGGGAAGGTGTGATCCAAGAGGATCTGAAATGCCCACAAAGGTCTAGGAGGATCTGGAACGCTCATAGAGGTCCTAGGGGGTCCATAAATGATAAAAATTAAAGTATCTCAAATCATCTAAAAAATGACATGATTTCATGGAGCTCATCTTTAACTTTCCAATGGAACAAATGGTTCATCAAATGGAGCTCGCATGAAAAAGTTATGAGCCGTCAAAGTTGGGTAGAAAACAAGCAAAATAGGGGTGCCACGTGGCACCACCAAAGGGTCACATGTGGCATGGTGATGTCAGTAGTGACACATGTCTATACAGAAGCAAGTAACGTGGTATATTCTTCAACATCTGAGTTGGAATCCAAGTGGTCTAGTTATTCTTCGACACATATTATTGGTTAGCCAATGAGAGGCTACCATGTGGCATCCCCTCATTGGCTAGTAATGGTTTGGTTGTTTAAAATTTTTGAGACTCACCAGGAATCGACCTCATGACCTTTGTGAGAATAAAATCCTTCACATATCCCTCCATACCAATACACCACACAATTCTTCTTAAACATGCTATGCCAATTAAATTATTTATGTTAATTCAAAAGTTTGTTTGGGGTTAAAAAGGGGTTGAGGCTAGCCCCAACCCCTGGTTCAAGGTAATCCCATATGACCATACCTTAGTATTTGGAGGAGCCAACGAATATTTTGGCGGGATTTGTTTGGCATATGTATTATATATATTATATAAAAAATATATATAACAAACCACTAACCAAACATATATGCTATGTAACAAGAATCAAACCTAGAGTGTAAAATTGAGCTAGTTTGGAAAGTGGTCGACTTTACAATCAAAAGTTTCATAATTTCGCAAGGATTTCAATTATGAACTATGTTTTTGCATTTGAGTAGTGTATTTTTTAAGCATCCTCAATATTGACTTATTTGGTCCATTTACATGGTATTTTTGGGTATTTTGGGATGAAGATAGGTAGTTTAATTATTTTGAAAGAAACTTAAACATGAAACCAAAATATGTTATCGACATTGTAATTTGAGTTGTTTTATGTCACCTCATTTCCACTTCAAGACAATATTCAGTTTTATGAGTTTTGGATAAAAAATACATCATCAAAATTTTGCAATCACCTCAATGGATCCTAGAAATTATACGAAAACAAGTTAGATACTGTATGTATATACTTTCAGCATTAAGTGGTGTCTAAGTATTTTTCGGATCATGCTCTAACATAGAAAAATGCCATATGGTGGCCTAGATTCAAAATGGAAGTCATTGGTCACTCATTGACCACTTCCACCCTCACCACCCTTAGGAGCATCCTAGAAATTGATATTTCTTCTTTTTTTCAAAGAAGCACCTCGAGTGGTTTTGCGCTTGGGAGTGGTTTGTCACTCCAGAGACTAGACAAAGAAACAACATTCTTATAATTTTTTTTCCACAATGTGTTAAAAGACATACAAAATGATAATTTGTAATTCAACCTAAGATACCTCACTATAAATGATACTGAAAATCTCAAGGTTGTTACCCTCCTCAACGAACATAATCTCTCATGGATGCCACCTTGCATCAGTTACAAGGATCAAATCATGAAATTTAAATAAGTATGCATAAAATAAATTCCATTCATGATACATAAAAATTGATCATCAACACATTATCTCACCATGAATAGCTCGGGCAATAGTGGAGATTCATTGATAGGTGGAGTGCTTGGTTGTACAACCTTCTTCGAGGAAACATCTACTATGGTAGCCTCGTTGGATGGTGCATATGGAAATGGTGGTGGGGGTGGGTGGCGTATGGGTGCATCCACTATGGATGGATGTGATGGAAGATGTAACACCCCAGGTTTTGAGCCTCGTATTAAATAATGTATTTTGTTAATCCGTGAAAGGCTAGAGTGCCCAAACAATTGAAAGAGGCCAGTGTGTTGAGGAAATGTAATGTTTTGATCATTATTAATAATAAATACATCGTTGGGTTGTAGAAAGAAAAGGACAAGAGTTATAGGGGGATATGATTCCACAAGAGATGGGACTTGAGGGGATAAGTATCTATTTTATATTTTATTTACCCATTTTTGTTTTAATGGAGAATAATAGTTACATGAGCTTCTTGGGGGGAAGGCCATCTGGTTCCTTAATTCCAAGAATTACATAAACCCATATTTGGTCTGTGGTGGGGGTTGCTTCTTATTCACTCCTTCACTCACTCACTCATTGTTCATTGTTCACACCTTTCACCCTATTCTCCATCCATTCAATTTCTCACCCACTCGTCTTTCTTCATTGGCATTTGTCTTGGGAAGGGAAAATGAATTGTTGAAGAGGAGCCATGTTTTTGTTGGCTATAGAGACTGCTGATGTATTCCAACCATGAATTAAGGTTTGCATGTATGAGATTCTTTGGCATGTGTTCATCTTTTCTCACAACTACGAATCCTTAGAGTCCCAATATGGATATTCTTGATCAGATGCATTGGAGCCCTGGAAGGAGATGGACAACCTGAGGGACTACATGGAAAAGAAGGGGGTCCATTCTCTTGGGTTGTGTAGGCTGGGTAGAAGAGAGATGGTGTACTTTGGATTGTTGTGGGTGCTAAGAATCCTGTTATAGATTGAGTGATGACTAGTTTGGGAAGCCAAGTGACACTCTGGAACTGTCCTTGTGGATTCATAGCCTTGGCTCAGGGGTGACATTGTTGTTGAGACTTGGAACAACAATTTCTATGGTTGGGTGGAATGTCCTTGGTCTGCAACCAGTTGGCGATTCATTTCATTAAATATAAGTGCTTTCTGTTATGGTTTTATTTACTTGTGTATTTATTTCACGGGTATTTGTTTATCTATGAATTTCATATCCACAATATGCATGCTTGATGGTTATTGATGTGTATGACATATGGTTCATTTATTTTATGTTTTAATATGAATCTTGATATATTCATGTGGATACTCCATGCATATTTATTAATTAAAAGTTAGATCATAAGTCAAAATTAGTCTAGAAGCAGGCTGGAAGTGGCGTAGCCCGACCTGGGGGTGGTTGGGTACATTACAGATTGGTATCATAGCTTCAAGTTGAAACACCAGACCGGTATGGGCCATAACTGTTGGATAGGGTATTGTGGTTAAGAATGATTATGTCTTTGAAACCTTAAATCTCATGAGAGATTATGTTGTAGAGATTGAGCAGAAGCCATAGATTTGTACAGACAAAGATCCTTGTAAAGGATCGTAGAATCATGAACGTTTCCTTTTGAATTTGGGAGTGATCACCACCGTGGAATCAAGGAGTTATGGATCGTTAGATCGAAATAAAGTTGAATGAGGACCATTAGATAAAGGTGAAACCAAAGGCTGGGAGAGATTAATTCATAGTTGTCAGATCAAACTTGTCGATCATCAGCCATTGATAAAAGTTGAGCAGGATATGGAAAACTCTAGAACCTCGCCACTTCGGAAATTTTTGGGAGACAGGGTATAAGCATGAAAAAAGGCCGAAGTTGCAAATCCTTCTGGAAGTTTAACTCCAAAATAATTGAACCCTTTAGAACTGTTATAACTTGGAGTCCTAGAGCATCGAAGTCTTGAAGTCCTGTCAACTGTTAGATCGAGGGAAGGACTTCAGGAGTAATGTTGATCGTTGGATCTAGTATTGGTGGAAGGATAGTGAACTTTCAGAGCTTCAATACTTTGCCACTCTGGCAATTACTGGAGAATGAGAAAAGACCCAAAGTGTTGAAGCCCCAAAGTGTCGAATCCTCGAAGTCCAAAACCATGAAGTGTAAAGACGTTGTCATGAATCACACAAGACGTTAGATTTAGGGAAGAGAATGTGGATCACACATTTGATGGATGATGCATCATAGGCCATGTAGCAGGGGTGCCATGTCGGGACATGTGTCACCTGGATTCAATACCTTTTGAACCGTAACCTTCTTAATTTTGAGTGACACATGGCACACATTCCATGGGTCCACGTCACCATGGGTGATGTCATCATGACATTTCATCTCCGAGAGTATGGCCTTTGGGGGTGTCCAACGTTTCTACTAGAAAAAGTGTCAAAGACCAAAGTCATGAATTCATGCAGACTATCGATCTAAGATCCCTTCGATACCTTTCTCAACCATTATATCCCACAGGGGAAGGATGGCATAAGAACTTCGATGGATATCACTCTAGGGGAGTTGAACGAGTTAGGAATTTTAATGTCCTGGAGTCTCGTAGCGCTAAAGTCCCAAAATGATTAAGGAACATCCATCCAAATGCTTGATTAAGACTTAGCCATAGGATTAAATAGTGGAAGGATAGGTTAAGTACTTTGATGGTTATTACTCAAGGGGAGTTGAACGATGCGAGAGTTGAAATGTCTCGGAGTCCTAGAGGGTCGAAGTCTCGAATTGATTAAGGCCATCCATCTCAACATCTGATTAATTCATGACCATCGATCTCGTTGAAGCATCTAGATGAGTCAGGATTGTCCAGTCGATGAGAGATAAAATATCGACCATCCGATCTGTTAGTAGATTTATTGGAAGGGATTCGACAAGGTTTAACTCTGGGAGAAATTGGAGATTGAAGAGGGAGAATAGTCGAAGTCCGAAGGACTTAGTCCCAACGTCAGTCTCATGAAAAGATAACAGGGGTCAATTCGAGGCAAAAAAAAATATAGAAGTAACCAAGCTCTCATACAATGTGTATGAACAAGCTCTTGTGTAGAATCATATAGAGGAAGGCACTAAAGAACGAATAATCCCATGGTTTCGAGTGGTGGCCACATGGAAAGTGGTTTGAATGAAGCGCTTGTGCAAAATGGAATTATGTATCAGCTAAAGGATAACATGGAAGTGTTATAATATGGATAATGATAATATATTCTTCATGAATTGAGAAGAAAAAGGACATGTAGCATTATTTGGAAATATTTTTTATATGCATAATTCTAACAAAATGGTAGCTTGCACATATTGCAAAATTAGGGGGTATAAACATATCAGTTCATAATGCATATTAAAGAAATGGAAGAAGGAGAGGGAGCTTCCATCCATGATAAAGAGGCCAAAGGTCAGAATATCGGTGTTGGTAATGCAGAGACATAATACAACGGACACCAGGCCAACGGGGAGTAAGAAACATTGATAGAGATTGTGAGAAACCTGGAAATAGAAGTGCATAGTTACAAAGTAGACAATGAGAGACTGATAAGAGAACAAAATCATATAAATTCTCAAGTGATTCAAAGCTTAAATCAGTTGCAGAGGCAAACAAAGAATGGATCAAACTCAAAACAGGAGGAAGAGGGAAGATGTCATGAAAGAAGAGATGATCGCAGAAGAATGAGTTATTCAAGAAGTGCTAGAAGAACTCAAAGGAATCACTTACCTCCCTATTTAGAAATGAAATTTTATGCATATGAATATTCCCTAAGTAGTCCATAGGTGTCTCCTATTATGCACCAAAGAAGAAGACATGAATTGGACAGTTTTCAAGGAGAGATGAGGAAGCTTAAGCCACCATCCTTTGATGGTGAAAGAGAAAGGGAAGATGATGTTGAGGCATGGTTTCTTGGACTCAAGAGGTATTTTCAATTTCATAACTATTCATCAAACCTAGAAGCCAAAATTGCCACATACCATTTACATGGGAAAGCTTCCATGTGGTGGGATCAACTGAAGCAAGTTGAGCACATTAATGAGAGTAGGATCACTTGGAAGCAGTTCAAGAAATATTTTCAAAATGAGTACCTTTCATAACACTTCTATGATAAGAAAATGTAGTTTGAACTTAGGATGGGAAGCATGACCATGGCAGAGTATGGAAGGAAGTTCTTGGGGCTGCTAAAGTATGTGGGGTTTATTAAAGAATATAAGGTGAAAGTACATAGGGTTTTAAGTGGATTTCCATCCTTTTATAAAGAGAATATTCGATATGATGAACCCAAAACTTTGACTGAGACCATCATGAAGGCTATGTACTTGTGTGAGTAAGGAAAGGGCATAGATTCTTTGCATAAATATTGGAGGGATAAGAGTAAGGACAAGTCTGATCAGAGAAAGAAAGGATTCAAACCTCCTTTCAATAGAAATAACCTAAATAAAAATCATCAAGACCAATATGCTAAGGATGAGTCCAAGAGAGAAGACTCCTTGGGAAAAAGGGGAAGACAACAAATCCAATGTTGGGGATGCAAAGAATATCACCTGTACACATACTTCCCTCACATAAAGGACAAAGTGAAGACCATGCACAACATCCAAGAGGCTACAACAGTAGAAGACATGGGAATAATTTATGCAACCTTAGATTATCAAAAAGTAAGTACCAATCCAATATGATCGAGGTGGAATGTAAGATCATTAATCAACATGCTTCTATTTTAATTGATTCAGGAGAAATTCATTGTTACATTGATCCTAAAATAGTGGATAGATTATGTTTGGATAAAAGGAAGCTTGAAAAATCAAGTTTGGTTTAGCTAGCCATTGGAACCAAAAGGAGAATCCATGATATGGTCAAAGGTTGTTCCATAAGTCTTAATGGTGTGAATACTAATGTTGATCTAAATATTAATATATCATTGGGATATTATGATTTTCTAATTGGAATGGATTGGTTGGACAAGCATCATGTTGTCCTAGATTTTAATAACAAGAAATTTACATGTCTTGATGAAGAAGGAAAACAGAGCATTGTGAAAGGAGTTCCAATTCCCATCTCTATCAGGGATATTTCAGCCTTACAGCTAAAGAGTTTTTTCATAAAAGGATGTCAATTGCATGCAGCCCATGTGGAGGAGCCAAAAAATCAAAGGGTCCAATCCTTGAAGAATTTTCAGTACTATAAGAATTTGAAGATGTATTCCAAGAAATACCAGGATTTCGACCAAAGAGGGAGATAGATTTCTCTATTGATTTAGTGCCAGGAGCTTCCTTGGTATCAAAACCACCCTATAGAATGAGTACACCAGAATTAAAATAATTACAAATGCAGTTGGAAGAATTGTTGAAGAAAGGGTACATACATCCAAGTGTTTCACTTTGGGGAGCACCACTACTCTTTGTCAAAAAGAAGGATGGAAATTTGAGGCTGTGTATTGACTTTCGACAGCTGAATAAATCTACTATAAATAACACGTACCCTCTACCCGTAATTGATGACCTACTTGATCAACTAAGAGAGGAAAATATACTTTCAAAGATAGACTTGAGATCAGATACCATCAGGTAAGAATCAAGGAAGAAGACATCAATAAGAAAACCTTTAGAACCAGGTATAGGCATTATGAATTTGTAGTGGTTCCATTTGGACTGTCCAATGCACCAACTGTATTTATGTGCTTAATGAATGGGTTATTCAGAAATTACTTGGGTAATTTTGTCATAGTATTTGTGGATGACATACTTGTCTATTCTAAGTTAGAAGAAGAGCATGAACATCACCTAATATTGGTACTACAAGTGTTGAGGGAACATCAGTTGTATGCCAAGATTAGTAAGTGTTATTTTTACCAATAACAGATCCCTTACTTGGGACACATTATTTCATAACAAGGTATAGCAGTGGATCCAGAGAATATTGAATCCATTAGACGATGGCCAACACCCAGGAATGTTTTAGGAGTCATATTTTTTATGGGGTTAGATGGTTACTACATAAGATTTATAACAGGGTTCTCTAAAATTTCTCATCCCATCACTTCTTTGAAAAAGAAGGGAATTAATTTTGAATGGACAACAGAGTGTGAAGAGAACGTTAATATGGTGAAAGAATTACTTATTAGTGCTCCTATTTTAAATATTTGTAACCCAAATGAAAGTTTTGTGGTATGTACAGATGCATGCAAGGAAGGACTTGGAGGGGTCCTCACTCAAAATGGACATGTCATTGGTTATGAGTCCAGAAAGATTAAAGAACATGAGAGGAACTATGCCACCCATGAATTGGAACTTGCTACCATTTTTCACGCATTGAAGGCGTGGAGGCATTATCTCATGGGGAAGAGATTTGAATTAAGAAAAGACCACAGTGGTCTGAAATATCTTTTTGAACAACCAACTTTGAATGCCAGGAAAACAAGATTGTTGGAATTTTTAAGTGAATAGGATTTTGACATCAAGCATATCAAAGGAAAAGAAAATAAAGTTGATGATGTACTTAGTAGAAGAATACATATCATGCATGATACAATTGTTAGTATGAATAAGTCATATTTAAAGAGAAGAATTTTAGATGTTGTTGTCATAGATCAACATTGCGTACATGTAACATAAAGCTTACAACAAGAAAATGTACAACAAAAAATTAAAGAATATGAGATGAAGGAAGATGGACTACTTATGCATAAAAGTAGAATTTATGTTCCTAGTTCCAGAAAACTTTGGAATTTGGTATTAAAGGAAATGCATAATGTTTCATATGTCAAACATCATGGTTACCAGAAAAAAATTGCAGTAGTAAGAAGCCAATTCTTTTGGCCATGAATGAAAATAGATGTTGTTGATTACATTTCCAAATGTATGGAATGTTAGAGACTGAAGGCTTAGCATAGGCACCCAACGGGTTTGCTACATCCATTACCAATTCCAGAGCATAAATAGGAAGTGGTAACCATTGATTTTATAACTAAATTACCCAAGAAAACAAGACAACATGATTCAATCATGGTAGTTGATAAATTGACAAAGGATGCTCATTTTGTAAAAACGACTCATACAACAACTAATATTGTAGAAATTTACATGAGGGAGATTTCTAGGTTGCATGGGATACCTAAGACAATTGTCTAAGACAGAGATACAAAGTTTACTTCAAATTTATGGAGGGGATTGTTTAAAGGATTTGGTAAAAATTTGAACTTTAGCACAACATACCATCCACAGTCAGATGGGAAGACATAGAGAGTCAACTCAGTAATTGAAGACATGTTGGGAATGTATGTAATGGATAATCCATATAAGTGGGATTATTACTTGTAGTTGGTTGAGTTTTCATATAATAGTGGGTATCAAGATTCATTAAAAATGAGCTCATTTGAAGCATTGTATGGTAGAAAATGCAATACTCGAGTGAGTTGGGACAACCTAGTAGACAGAGTGGTACTCGGGCCAAAATTTCTCAAGGGTATGGAAGACCAGATGGTTAGAATTAAGTAGAATTTAAAGGAAGCTCAAGATGGATAGAAAATTCCCCGGATGGGGTGACACGCGGCGAGGAGGTGCCACCAGGCTTAGCACTAAGCCTGGGCTTAAATGCTGATGGCCACCACCCACACTCCCGCATTTACGATGGTGGACGGCCATAGCAGCAGCATCGTGATGGAGGGACGCCTCCCTTGCGCGACCATTTACGACCTCTGCGTACTTAGCATGGTTGGGGTTAAAGGCGGTCAAGTGTTCTCGACGTCTGGTTATGTGTTTTCATTTGAGCCCGGACAAAGCGGGACTGCTCCAGCTTCGGCTCTGATCTTCGCCTGGAGGCTCTGGTGCAATCCTGCGTTCCTCTTGCCCTGGCTCACTACCCTTACGTTGCATCTTGGCGAGGATTTTCCGAGAAACTTGTCTTTGTGTGAGCTGAGACAGAGTCGGCCTGCTCGTGCTCTGTACCTACACCCCCCGGCGTCCTGGCTCTGACACTTGTGTCTGCACCCACTCTGTACATTCATTGATCCCCAGGTGACAATGGTTAGAAAAAGAGGAAGACCTCGCCGTGGCTCAGCTTGGAATGCCCACAAGGTGCAGCGGCGACGAAAAGAGAAATTTGAGCATGCTCTGTCTTTGGTGACCTCCATGCTTCGGAAGAAGGCTCGGGCTGAGAGATTGGTGGTGCTCGCCACCATTGCAGAAATGGGAGCTGGCTGTAGCAGAGAGGACACGGCAAGGAAGGAGGCTAGAACAGAGGATGCATATCCTGCCTTTATTGTGGAGGAGGACCCGTTTATGGAGGACCTGTCGACTGCGGAGGAGCCCCGCGCCACAGTGGTGACCCACAGGGAGGAAAGCAAACCCAATTTGGGTTTGGATGAAGAGTTCCCCGGCTGCATTTTTGAAGAAGTTTCTTGGCAAGCTATGGAAGCAGAGATGAAAATGGACAACACTCTCTCGGTGAGGAAGGATGTCGAGGATGGTGCGAAACAGAGGGAGTTCAACGACGCAGGTGGCAGTCTGCATGGATTTATCCTCCATGCGGATCACCTGTCCCTGGTGTTCGAGCTCCGAGGCCACATGTCTGACCTAGAGCATAGGGCCCTCCTCATGGGCCAACGCCTGGACATGCTTCTCGATGCCTATTCCAACGTCCCAGCTCAACGGAAGCGCCCCCTCTACATGCAGACTTTTGCAATCCCGGTTGGGTCCATGTGGCAGACTAGAGATGACGACAGGTCACCGGGTACCTAGGTTTTTATGCTCTCTTGGTTTTTAGTCTTTTTATGCTACTGTTTCATGTTCTTTTGGACTATAGACATTTGTCCTGGTTTCCTCCAGGCAGGACAGATGCTACTTTCATACAACTGTTATTTTCTCTCCACCTATGCTGGTTTCCGATAATCGGCAACATTTTTGGTGACTTAGACCCATTACACTGTATATCTTGTTAAATTTTTTTACTAATCTAATATAGTAGGCTCTCCCCCTTTTTTATTTAAAAAAAAAAAGATGGATAGAAAATTTATGCAGATAAGAATAGAACAACTAGAGAATTTAAACTTGGGGAGCATGTTCTTTTAAAAGAAAATCCCAAGAAAATCTCTTTGAAGTTGGGTAGTTGCACAAAGATAGCAACCGGATTTTGTGCTCCATTTGAGATATTGGACATAATAGGGCCAGTTTCATACATGCTTGCATTGCCTGCTTCCAGGAATGTGCGTAACGTATTTCATGTCGCTTTTCTAAAAAAATATGTACATGATCCTAACCATGTTATTGATTGGAATTTGATTCGGGTAGAGACAGAGGGAGGATTTTAGTTCCAACCAACGCGAATATTGGATAGAAAAGTCAAAATGCTTCGGAATTGAGTTATAGAGATGGTAAAAGTCAAATGGAACTGCTATGGTCCTGAAGATGCTACTTGGGAGCATGAAGATGCCATGCGGGCAAAGTACTCACACCTTTATGAATAAATTTTGAAATTTTGTTTCTGCTTTGTATATGCATTGAGGACAGTGCCAACATAAGGGGGAGGGGATTTAATTCCCTAGGTTTTGAGCCCCGTATTACATAATGTATTTCATTAATCCATGAAAGGATAGAGTGCCCAAACAATTGAAAGAGGTCATTGTGCCTAGGAAATGTAATTTTTTTATCCTTATTAATAATAAATACATCGTTGGCTGCTAGAAGGACAAGGACAAGAGTTATAAGGGGCTATGATTTCACAAGAGAGGGGGTTTGAGGGGATAAGTATCTATTTTATATTTTATTTACCCATTTTTTTTTTAATGGAGAATAATAATTACATGAGCTTCTCGGGGGGAAGGCCAAGTGGTTCCTTAATTCCAAGAATTACATAAACCCATCTTTGGTCTGTGGTGGGGATTGCTTCTTCTTCATTCCTTCACTTACTCACTCATTGTTCATTGTTCACACCTTTCACCTTGTTCTCACTCCATTCACTCTCTCACCCACTCATATTTCCTCATTGGTGTTTGGCTTGGGAAGGGAAAATGAATTTTTCAAGAGGAGCCATGGTTTTGTTGGTTGTAGAGACTGTTGGTGTATTACAACCATGAATTAAGGCTTGCATGTCTAAGATGATTTGGCATGTGTTCAACTTTGTTCACAACTATGAATTCTGAGATTCCTAGCATGGAGATTCTTGATTAGATGCACTGGAGCCTTGGAAGGAGATGGACATCATGAAGGACTACATGGAAGAGAAGGGGGTCCATTCTCTTGGGTTGTGCAAGCTGGGTAGAAGAGAGCTAGTGTACTTTGGATTGGTGTGGGTGATGAAAATCCTGTGAGAGCTTAAGTACTGACTAGTTTGGGAATCCGAGTGACACTCTGGCATCGTCCTTGTGGATCCATAGCCCTAGCTCAGGGCTGACATTGTTGTTGAGACTTGGAAAATAAATTGTACGGTTGGGTGGAACATCCTTGGTCTGCAACCAGTTGTTGATTTGTTTCATTAAAGATAAGTGATCTTTATTATGGTTTAATTTACTTGTGTATTTATTTATCTATGAATTATGTATCCACAATATGCATGCTTACTGGTTATTGTTCTGTATGACATTGATCCAGATTTCATGAGCAGAACTAAATGAATACCGATTATTATTAAAATATGCTTAACATAGAATAACAAAGATACAGTAAAACTTGTTTCCATTAAATAAGGAAATAAGTTGAAACTACAAAATACAGTGGAAAAGAAGTTAGCTGGAATGGTGGTGGCTTATCTCTGAGAAGAGATGTGACGGTTGTGCTCATTTGCAATAAGATGATTACAATGAGGCTCTGAAATCCTTTTTACAATAAACATGAATGCCAAAAACTTAGACATAAAAAATATAACCCTAGGAGATGAAGCGCCAAAAGTCATGTGGGCCCCGTTGGGGTAAGCTAGTACATCAACTTCCTGGGGTCGTAACTTTTTCATACGATCTCCATTTTACGCACACGATAGCCCATTGGAAAGGTATATCTGAGGACTACACATGTTTTCTGTAAATTCTAACCTTGTACAATATCTACTACAAACTGATATTCAGAAAAGAACAGAAAAGATACAATGGCAAATACAAACATTACACAGAGATTTTTCACCCTGGAAACCTAAACCGGGAAAACTAGCATATATTATATTGATACACTTGTGTTACATTGTTTACAATACAATATACATATAGGAGCCAGCGGCATCCAAAACCCTAACCCAATGACCTGGATTAG
>JZKD02S1715463.1:73273-86326 GCA_000966675.3 Picea glauca | reverse complement strand
TGAGATCATATAAGAATTGGTGTGATGGGTGATTTGTTTTCGACAAACAACCTTTTTTCTGTGATTTCCACGTGTAAATATGGAAAAGTGCATATCTTGAAGAGAGAGGATTGATTACATCGTACATCTTCTTGTTTGTTGATGAAAGTGGTATGTGAGTTGGGTTTAGAATATCGTGAGATAGCTCAAACTGATAGGAGTGATGTAAATGGTCTGTAGAGACTCATTGAATTCTTAAAACCTAGACAATACTTTAGATGGAAAATGACTTCATTACCACACTAGAAGGTTACATAGAGGATTGCAAGATTTCAATGAAGGGTTGGGATTATCCTAACAATTTTAGAATTTTGCAACTTAAAATTCTATCAAACAATTTTCTATTATCTTAAGAAAGCCCTTAAATAACTTTTTTTTTCTTCTCATAGAAAATGAAAATGGAACAAGCTATAAGACCAATCAAAAAACCACATACAAAACCTATGTCATATCCCATATCATGGATTGTGAGAAAACTATGTCATATCCCATACCATGGATTGTGAGAAGTAGGCAAACTAACTCATTTGCAAAGCTAAAATCCTACCTAACCACTCTATAGATACATGAATTTGATCACCATGTATCCCTACTCTTGATGTCATTGCCCAAGACTAAAGTTAAGCCACGTGGATACGCAAACAAAATTGAGTAGCATACACTTAATTATGAGATAATAAATAAACAAAAATAATACATCATGCACGTGAAGCAATAAAAGTGTCACTATTCCCTTTACAGGATTCTAAAACATGTCAAAAAGAAAAAGACAACATTTCAATGGACGGTGCAAAAATGTTGCTTTACACAACACTGAAATATATCTTGCAAAAAGGTTCCTGTACACAACAGAAGACCATATAATAGAATATAACGCTCTCATTACAATGGATTATTTCTGCGTAGGGTGAGTATTCAACATTGTTGTATAGCAGCTTTTCCACTGGAATTTCTAAGTTGTTGGACTAAGAATCACATATCTAAACAAAATGGCTTGCTGGTTAGTAAAACACAGTTTAGATATTTCAAAATGATGAAGGGCACTTTATGTAAATTTAGCCATGTAGCCCGAGGATCTTGGATGCCCTTAAAAGTACGATTTTCCAAGTATTTATCTTGGGCCATTTACAGCCATAAGAGAAGGTCAAACCTCTGTCTTCAAAAATTTCATTTATTGACATTTAGAATGGCAAAATGTGGTTCATACCAAACTCCAAAATAAATAAACAAAAACAAATGCCCTCCTGGTCCACAAAGTATTTAAAACTCTTATATTGATATGAATATGCTCTTAAGCTAGACTATATGTGTTACAATATCACATATTGTAGTTCATTTATATTTTCTTTGCTTAGAACTATTGTTCATGCACTCATCAAGTTTATGTTCACTCTATTGAATTAAATTCCAGGTAAATGAGGTTATCCTAACATTTTGAACGTCCAACGGCTACTTCAAGTGCGTCTCCATTCACATTATTTGCTTGGACTTTTAATACATAAATTTTAGTATTTGCATGAGAGGTAGTGTAAGAAGTAGATTAACGACCAATGGTAGATAGATTCTAAATTTCTCAAGAAAATATGCCATTTTAATAAATTTTATGTAGAAGTTTAACAAAATTTGATCTCCACACACTGATAAAGGACAAATTGGAAATGGGAAGATGGTTTGTCCTACTAAAAAGTTCATAAAAAAATTGGGTTAGCGATGAACATTAGACCTTAAGTTTCTAGTTTTACATACATATGTTGATTTTGTTAATTTTTTTAAATCATGGAAATTGGTAAGTGGTTAGAGTGATGTAGACTGCCACTATAACCCAAAGTATATCTAATAACTAGTAAAATAGATATACCAATAACTTAACAAGGGCTAGAGTTCCAAAGACACTTTTGAGATCCTACGTGCTCCCTCAAACACCAAAAATTTACAAAAGATTTGGACACATGAAGGTGTTGATGGTGGACAAGAGCTAAAAGATGGGACAGGAAGCCCAAAAACACTTATTGATACAACACTGTTGGGATATGTAACTCCCAATTGTCATTACTCCCTCTCCCATTTTCTAGCACACCACCAGATTGAATGATACTCACTGATGTCTTATGAACGAAGTCGAAGGAAAGAAGGATCAACGTAATTTTGTATAGAGTTGTCGACATCAATAATTAGTGTTGAACTCAGTTGCTGTTTTTCAGGACTAATCATGCTGAAGTAATTGCAGAGCTCACCCATATAGAGCCTTGAAGGACAACAATACCCTTGTCTTTATTGTTGATATGGGTAGACAATAAAAAGAAAAAAAGATGCAGTGAATAAGATGTATGACATTCAAATGAAGAAAGTGAACACTTCAATGAGGCCGATGGTTTGAAGAAGGCATATGTGAGGCTGACCTTGGATTATGATGCCTTGGATGTAGCTGTGAACTATGAGCGGGTCATGGTCCTGAGAAGAGGAGATGGAAAAGGTCACTAGGACCATTGTGGTGATTGGCAAGGAGCCCAAGGAAGTGACGGGAAGTTTTTATACATCCTAGTTACATAGTTTTTTATTGCAGTTTGAATTGTTTTTTTAAACAAGTTGATAGAATGTTTGGAGATGGTAGGGAAACTTATATGCTAATAGAGATTTCATAAATGTGATGGTCAAAAATCATTGACCAAGGTTAAATTAAATATGTTTTTTAATTATTTGGAGTTGTGAAGAGAAACATGTTGAGCCTCATCAACTCAATGTGTGATGTATTGTTAGATGTGATGAATTTGACAATTGCTTGATTGGAAACTCCAAGAAGAATGAGTTAATGGTGGAACTCATAAATGTTTTGGAATTTGATGCATTTACATTGAGTGTAGCTAACTCAATATGAATGTAGTGGTTTTGTTAGAATAAGCTACTCTAACAAATAGCAGGTGAATCCAAGACAATGAATTGAGGGTCACAGATGAAGATGAAAACTCCAAACATGTGAACAACTACAGAGGAAGAAGATGATATTATTCTTGCCGATGATTTGAAGTCTTGCTTGGTAACATGTTGTGATGTAAAATTATTCCTTAGTTTGCTTTATAAAGTGAACTTATTGGAATGATAAGAAGGAATAACAAGGATGTCGTTCTAGTTAAAGTAGAGAGATTAGTCGAAGGGATTTTGGTGATAGTGGAAGTCATGTGGAAGCAACAAAAGTGCGGAAGTAGCAGGATGATTGCGGACAAACGATGTAAATTGTGTGAATTGAATTGAGTTTAATAAAACACACTCATGACCATATGTTAATGTGAGTCACACATTGTTTTATAGCAATTCTATGGTGTAATGTTTATTGATTTGATGTATTGGTCTTTGAAATGTTTGATTATGTACTTGGTATCTCCATTGATGGAGTATGTAATGTATGTCCCTGTATCTATGTAACATGTAAAGGGCATATCGCTATAAGACCTGACTAGGCATACATACCCCTTTGTCATGTATCCCTATTGATTTGTAGTGCAAAAACCTCTATTATAGAGTTCGTTAACATCTAGAGTAAGCCACATCATGGGTCAAATGCATGCTCTATGAGTGGACTCTAGGAGGTGCCTAGAAACCATGAGTTTTACATTCATGGGGAGTTCATAAAAAAGTTGAATGAACCATGTACCTGAAGGACATTCTACTAAACCGACGGTTGCAGTGGCTGATGACCCATGCATTCCACTGGATGGTAGTATCTTTATATGGATTTTCGCACTTTGATGATGCATGATCGAGGTGCAAAGAGAAAGTACCAGGTTGGACCAGACATAGACTTTGTTGATAAGGAGATATTTCAATTCATAGGACTTAGTGATGATGAAAACTTGACGTGATGATGCTTCCATTTAGAAGACTTGTTGATGATGAAGACCTGACGTGACTATGGTAAAGAGAAGTGGGGAGTGTTGGGATATGTAACTCTCACTTATCTTTAGTGTGATCATATTTAATTGTTGAATTTATTGGTCATTATTAAGTAGAATTTTAGTCTCTACTAAAATGAGTATGTTCCTAACTTTTGGAAATAGTGGAAACCTAATTAATTTGAGAAATTCTTTCCAACTAAAAAATTCAACACAATTTTGATGTGAAATAATAATGTTTACTCTCCCTCTCCCTCTCCCCAATAAACACCCCATCCTCTCATACTTCGGATTATTATATTCATTGGGGCTCGCTGTCGCTAGTCTAAATCTCTAAAGCGACCACTATGATGTTTAACCAGAGAAAGAGACGCTATTCAGAAAGCTCTCGTGGCATCTATATGGTATCTCTGGTATTACGAAATTCCTGTTTTTGTATCTCTTGCTTGGTATCACAATCGGTCAAAGTCTTATTAGGAATTGGCATCTGGATGGGGAGAGTGAAAGACCTGCTTCCCCAGTTCAGCGATATTGGCGATTATCCCTTGCCTTCGGAATTTGAATTTGGATGGGAAGAGTGAAAGATCTACTTTTGAGGATTATTTCCTGTCTTCGGAATTTGAATCTGGATGAAAAGAGTGAAAGATCTACTTTTTTCCTGTCAGTTCGTTATTATGATCCCTTGCCTTCAATATTAATAATATGCCAATTAGCTATTATGATCCATTGCTTTGAATATTAATAGTGAAGATTATGTTGCGGAAAAGACAACTTTCCCATAAATTATCCCTTGCCTTCAGAATTTGAATCCGGATGAGAAGAGTGAAAGACCTACTTTCCCTGCCAATTAGCTATTATGTCACTATTAATAGTGCAGATTCTGTTACGGAAAAGACCACTTTCCCATAAGGAACTCTGAACTCTGGTACCCATAAGGTTAATGTTCAAGAGTGTGGGATAAAGTAGCGGTTTCCCCGCAGGCATCGAGTTATAAAAGTGGAGCTAATCTTTCATCGCCATACATTGGTTTGTTATTGTGGTTACCTGTTTCTGTTTTCAGGAGAATATACCTTACTAGCCATATTTTTTCCGCACACCCAGTCCCATCCAGGCTAAGTAAATATCTTGGTAGTTCATATGTCCTCTCGTCGGGCTCAAGATTTCACAGTACATGCAATGAATGACAACGATCTTATGTAAACGACAGAGTTCGCAACCTAAGGGCACAATCAAGCCAAAATCGGGAATGTGTGGGTCAAAGCATAGTTACCAAATTCGGTCGAACTCGTTTTAACAATACGAAAATTCGATTCCAAAACAGAGAATGTCTGGGTCAAAGCATAGTTACCGAATTCGTTCAAACGGTCTTAAACAATACGAAAATTCGATCCCAAAACAGGGAATGTATGGGTCGAAGCATAATTACCAAATTCGGCCCAACTGGCCTAAACAATACGAAAATTCGATCCCAAAAAAGGGAATGTTTAGGTCAAAAGCATAGTTACCAAATTCGGCCGAACTGACCTAAACAATACGAAAATTCAATTCGATGAGCGACTGTTTGGTCTAATTCGAAAATTCGTTTAATTATTTAGTTTGATTCGATTCGTTTCAAGGCCGTTAGGTTGATAGATGTAGGGAAGAAAGATCCAATGCCTTGCCATGTTATTCAATGTTTCATAATTTGTTCGAGGGAAACCGTACGGAACTCTTAATGGCATGATTAAGAAATAATTGATTAGTGCCTCGCGAGGTAGGATTCAATGAAGCTACATGTCAATATGTATCTTTTTTCTATTAGAAATTTGGTTTTCGAAACTCACTCTATACTTCTCCACTTAATGAATGATATGAGGAGCTAAATCGTCACCCCAAAGATATAAGGCTCGAAACCTCTCCGCTTACCGAAAGAGTGTGAACACGTCTTACCATCTATGCTATCCCATAAAGTTTGTCAATATGTATCTATAAATTATATATAACATGTCAATATATATCTAAAAATAATATGTCAATATATATCTATAAATTATATATAACAACATGTATACATTGATAGGTATAATATGTGTATATATGTTTTTGTCAGACTTCTTCATGGTTGGAAGAATTGCCATTTGCATTGGATTAATTATTTGAGTCCTGCTTGTGCTAGGGTTTCTAAATTGTTGTGATGCTTGCAGATGGTCTTCCATAACCTCACAGCTCTTAGGGAGAATAGAGAATGAGATCAAGAACTTTTAGAGTGTGTTTGTTGAAAATGGGCATCATCCCTCTACCCATGCACCCATAGCAGAAGCCAATCCCACTGTGCTTGTGGAGTCTGACGCGTGGAGAAGGTAAGCTCTCCATAGCGTCACTACTCATGTTCTCTAAGTCTAGTGTTCAACCAATAAGGGGAATATGTCTGATTCAAACAGATGATGACAACATGTGGTTGAAGGTGATTGAATCCATTGTGTGGACTCTTCTTGCTCAGATGCTAAAGAAATCTATGTTTCCTTGACTATTGTCTTTGTCTTATTTGTAGCTCTTGATTGATTGATTTCATAAATACAATTAATAGCTTATTCTGTTTGGTTTAAAAAAAACCTACACATTCTCACATTAGAAACTCCATTGGCCTTAATAATCTATTTTATTTAATATATAAATTATTGCTCATTATACTTTTATATAATCTATTTCATCTACGCTATTTTATAGATCTTACTTGACTTTCATATAATCTATTTTTATCTGCATTATTTTTTAGATCTTACTTTTTTTTTCCGGATATACAACAGTGTAGTGCTACTCTGTGCAGCTCAATACTCTGTTCTGAGCTTTTCATAACTTCCTACGCGGTGACAAACTTCACTATAAACTACGAGCTGTGTTAAAACAATTTAACAGGTCATTTCTCCGTGCTTTTCTGAACATATGGCAGGATTCAAAAAATTGAAATCATTCATACACAAATCACATCAACACACAAATAACTGATGTATTACAGAGTTGGTGCTGTGCACAGTTACAAGCTTCGACTCCCACAACTTCTTAAGACTTACAGAACTACAAGTTGTGTTAAAACAATGTAACACGTCATTTCTTTGTGCTTTTATGAACACATGACATGATTCAAAGACTTGAAATCATTCATACACAAATCACATCAACACACAAATAACTTATGTATTACATGTTATATTTGTAAATGCGGAAACAAAAATATCACATGATAATCAACAATCACACAGATTATAAACACAGAGATTTTAAGTGGTTCACCCAAACATTGGGCTACGTCCACCTAGAAGAGGTATCGGTTGTCTTATTATTCAAATCATGGAGATTACAACAGCTCACTCACACTCATGTTTGCCTTTACAGGGTTACATAAATAATGAACATAATTAGATTAGTTACATAACTATTTTCTAAACTTGTGCATTCATACCAAATTGGTAGATTTGGTTGAACACACTACTACAAAATAGGGTCCACTAAATCTGTTCATATCTACTGAATCTGGGAAATTCGTTGGTATATTCAACAATATCCACCTTGACAAAAATTAACCTGATACCTTTCTCCTTCTTTTGTTCATCACCTTTTCTGCAAGCCAAGAGAATCCAAGCACCATCATAGCTTCTCTAACAGTACTAGTTTTGTGAACATGTCTGCACAGTTCTCTTTTGTATGCACTTTCTCAAGAGAGACTCCACCTTTATCAATGACCTGTCTTACAAAATGGTACTTGATAGGTATATGTTTTGTTTTACTATGATAGGCTGGATTCTTAACCAAGTGAATAACACTTTGACTATTACAAAGTAACTTTACTTTGTCTTTCACCCTTCCAAACTCACCAAACAAACCTTTCAACCAAACTGCCTCTTTGCAAGCATGTGAAGTAGATACATATTTTTCTTTTGTAGTGGATAAATTAACAATGTTCTATAGCTTTGACATCCAACTAATAGCTCCACCTGCAAGAGTAAAGACATACCATGAAGTCAACCTTCTCTTGTCCAAATCACCTGCAAAATCAGAATTAACATATCCACAGACTAACTCACAACCATTGTTATAGGTGATAGAGTAATCACTTGTGCCCCTCAGATACCGAAGCACCCATTTCACTGTTGCCCAGTGCTCTTTACCTGGATTTTCTATATACCTGCTGACAACCCCAACTGCATGTGAAATGTATGGCCTTGTACTAACGGTCACATACATTAAAATTTCTACTGCATTAGCATACGGTATTCAAGACATATATTCATTTTATTCTTTTGTACTAGGACATAAACTTGAAGAAATCTTAAAATGGGAAGCCAAAGGGACTGGAACTGGTTTCACATCATTCATACCAAACCTCAAAAGTATATTCTCAACATACTTCTGTTGTGACAACCAAAGCTTACCATTCCTCCTGTCTCTGAATATCTCCATGCCCAAAATCTGCCTTGCTGCTCCTAGATCTTTCATATCAAATGTCCTAGCCATCTGAGCCTTTAACCTGTTGATCTCAGTTATGATTTTGTTTGCTAAAAGCGTATCGTCAACATACAATACTAAGATAATGAATATTCCATTATTCAATTTCTTAAATTAGACACAATGATCATACTCACTCCTTGTATAATTCTAGCTCACCATGAAAGAATCAAATTTATTGTACCATTGTCTAGGCGACTGCCTCAGACCATACAATGATTTCTTGAGCCTACAAACAAATTTCTTGTTGTGATTTTGAACAAACCCTTCAAGTTGTTCCATGTAGATCTCCTCATCCAAATCTCTATGTAAGAAAACAGTCTTAACATCTAGATGCTCCAAATCCAAATCAAGTAAAGCAAGCAATGCTAACACACTTTGAATTGAAACAATCTTAACAACTGGTGAAAAAATATCATGAAAGTCAATACCTTCTTTCTGATAATATCATTTCGCAACCAACCTTGCTTTGTACCTTTCCACTTTATCATCAACACCCTTCTTCAGCTTGTAAACCCACTTGCAACCTACAAATATTTTGTCTCTTGGATGTTCTACCAGGTCCCATGTAGCATTCTTCTCTAATGCCTTCATTTCATCCTTCATTGCTTCTTTCCATTTATCAATGTTAGAACCCTTCACAACTTCCTGATAGCACAAAGGTTCATCATCATTAATACTCAAATAAACTGACGAAACAAAATCATCATACCTTCTTGGAGGATTTCTAATCCACACAGATCTCCTTAGGGAAGTTTGTGGCTCATCCACTTTCTGTTTATTGTTATTGTAATGTCCCCAAGGCCGAGCCTAGTTGTAAATCTGATGTATGAAATGAATTGTAAATATGTGTTATAGGCTAGTGAGCCAAGTTTGTATAAGCCGATGGGCTTATGTGATTGTTAGGCTAGAGAGCCTAAGGGTTGGAGGCCAAGGGCCTGATTTTGTACACATTAATAAAATATAAATACCGCCGTGTGCAGACCGACCACAATGAATGAGTGATGGGGAACTGAGCTTCCACAAAGTGGGCAAGGAATTAGGGGCTAGAAGGTGGGAAAAAGGGGCTAAGTGTTGAGCCTAAGGGATAAGACTAGGGGCTTAAGCCTTAGGAATAATATTTTATTATTATTCCAAAAATCCACGTGAATTATGTTGAATGTGATGTTTTATCCTAAGTTCTTGGGAAGGACGAGGGACTGCCAAATGGGAAGGAATGCATGTTGATGGAACGCATGTAGTCCCATGGGTGACAAGTGTCAACCCTGGTGCATGCAAATAAAATGGCCAAGATGAGCCGTGAAAGGGGTTCCTCGCCCATTCCACTTGACTGCCTAAGCGTGTACGGAGCTCTGAGCAGTACGACTGACTCGAGCTTTGCAGAGAACCCTCGTGCTTCCCTGTGAGACGAAAAGCCTGTGTTTGGCTTTGAAAAAACCATGTATATCCTCTGTTCTGAAAGCCGAGAATCCTATGTTCATTTCAGAAAAGGTCGGGTTCACCCTCTCCGTTCTGAGTTGTGGAACCTGTGTCATTCCCTGCATGGATTATTTGTCACATGTTCCTAAGAACTAACACTGTGAAACCTTGCGCCATTGCTAAGCCTGTTTGGGAAGCCCGTGTTTGTTTTTCCGATTTGATGTGGTGGCCATGCAGAGCTAGACTACGCGTGGCTTGTTGGCCAGTGCAAGTTGTGATTGAGCCTGTGTATGACCTCTCTCTAGGTGAGGGAGGTGAGTGTTGTTGGAAGAGGCAGGTTATCAGGCCTGTGAGAAATTCTCTCCTGGTGAGAGAGTTTGTTGGGAAGTGGTTTCTTCCAGAGAGTGTCCAGCACTAGCTTCGGGCTTTGAGACTTCCTGATCCAGCCTGTTGCCGAGACCCAGAGAGGGAGGTTAGAATTGATGGACTGTGCTTGTGAAGGTGTATACTCCCGGGCGGAACAGGCATGTGGGGAATGAGAGTTTGGTAGTAGTGGGCGTAAGATGGCATCTTGGGAAGAATCCTTTCATTTTTCTGTGTTGTTTTCCCTGTAACCTCAGCCTAGCCTAGGATTCCTTCCCTTGGGGTGGAGCTTAGTCCCAGCTTGGGGGTGACCCACTACTGAGCTGATGAGTAGTGTGGTCTAAGGCTGGGAGGTTCGTGGAAGGCCTACATGTGGTTGGTGGAATCTACCAATGTTTCGAAGATAAGTATCAAATGATGTTTATTCATGTATTCCACTGTGTATATCAATTTAAATTTAATGCTATCGATTGTTGATTATAGCAGTAAATCTTATGTTTACTCTGAGTTTAACTGTATTTCTTGATTAAATCCATGTTATTACTATAATGATGGTATGAGCTATGTACAAAGTGGTGTTATAGTTTTTTCTTTTTTCTTTTTAAAGAGCGATTAATCCTTGGTAACCGAAAGGTGGTGCTACAAATTGGTATCAGAGCCAATGTTTTGACACTGAGCCTAGATGGGCTAGTTGAGTGGTCTCTGGACTGAGGGTGAGAGGAGAAATTGTGTCTGGAAGACCAATTTCAGACCCTGGTATGGTCCGGAGTTTCAAGGAGTTACTTGACTGTGCCTATAAGCTCAGGAGTTATAACGGTGTTGTGAAACCGCAGCTGGTGTGGTATATGGCCACAGGGAGAGAGGACTCCACACCAGCAGTGCTGGAGCCTTAGGATTAGTTCGGGAGGGAAGATGAGCCCTCATGACCGTCGGATCTGGAAAATGTGTGCAGGGATTAAAATCCCTTTTGAATTGCATAGGAGTGTGGGAATCATTATACGCGAACTCCCGAAAACCCGAAAACCCAAGAAGATCTACACTGTAGATCTGGGAGGAAGGATTGACCGTTAGATCTAGCGGAGTCGCGCTCGAGTTAGTCGCGAAAACCTTTCGTATTTCGCAAAGTCGGGAGATGAGAAGTGAGGAAGGTGAACACCTTCGAAACCCGAAACGTCGAAACAATCTACACCATATATCGTAGGAAGGTAGTTGACCATCTGATTCAACAGAAGAGTAAACTGTAGTTTCGGGATTTCAGCAGATGGGAGTTCGATATGTGGGGTGCACGAAATCTCGATTCTCAAAACCCCGAAATGCCAAAAAGATCTGTGCCATAGATCTGAGGAAGGAGTCTAACCGTTGGATTTTTCTTGGAATGGACGTAGGCGCATGAATGTGTACCACCTGCCAGTGAGTTGAGAAGACAGGCGAGAGTGGGGGACCCAATGATGTCATCAAGGGTGATGTGGACCCTCCAAAACGTGCCACGTGCCACTACGGTTAAGGGCGAACGTTGTGCTCTGGGCCTGGAGAATAAAGTAAATTGGAATTTCAAATTTTAGGGATTGTAGTGACAAGGAGTTGGAAGTCGCTCAATAGTGAACTTCTGGGTACCGAAAACCTGAAGTCCCAAATTTCCGAAGTCTCGAAGCCATCGGAGACTGAAGAACCATAACAAGTTTTAAGGGGCGACAACTGTGCTGTGGGCCCGGAGAGCAAGGAAACTAAATTTTCAGAGTTTAGGAATTGAGGTGATAAAGAGTGGGAGTCGCTACATCGTGAATTTCTGGTCATGAAATCTTGAAAGGATCTGGACCGTCCGATCCAACTCATCGAGGATCGTTGGATCTCGTACAAGAAACCGTGTATTGGATTTCGGGGATAGGAGTGACAAGAGGTTGGGAGTCACTGCATCGTGAACTCTCGGGTACCGAAGACCCAAAAACCGAAGTGCCGAAAACCCAAAATCTCTACCATAGTTGGCGGTAGCTGTGTTGTGGGCCCAGGGAAAAGAGGTCGAAATTTTGCAAGTCGGGAGTCAGAGAGAGAAGCGAACATGAGAACCTCCGGGGAACCAAAACCCCGAAACCCGAAACCCCGAAATCCCGAAGTCCCAAAATTTTTGAAGGACATAAGAACTGTCGAGGATTTAACTATTGGGTCCTCTTGGACAAAAACCCCGAAAAATGAAGTCTTGAAATTACAGAGCCGTCAAAGCTCAGAAAACTTTGTGAAGCCAAAACATTTTTTCGCTCACGTTGAATTATGAATATTGTGATTTTGTAAGGGTTAAGGCCTAACAAACTTCGGTTGATTCCACGTTGTGTGTGCAGAGTTCAACGAGTGTCAGGACAACCTGTTGGCAGACAACCCAATTTTTTTTCGATCACTCTCAAAAGTTGCCTACACCCCTTGCGGTATCATGACAAATCATTGTCGCATTGTGTTAATGGACATGTGTCTCGTTTTTGCAACCATTACAATTCAATTTCAACTCAGTTTTCACAATTGCAAATGTGAAAACACCTATTTCGTTGATTATACTGTCGTCGTCTTTTAATTTGTTGGTTGATACTTGATCACTGGTTTATCATATGATTGATTAAGGTTTTATCRGACTTATKTTYTTGATCATTATCTTACCTTGATTGCGCATTTGGATATATTCCACTATTAAACCTTTGGGCATGAAAGTTATTGATCTTATGTGTGAAAATTATAACGTATTTGCTCATATTGTTTTATCCGTGTTATGGTTTTCATTTGATTATCATATGAAAAATTGTATTGTGTGGCTCTAAGGCTTTGGAATATAAACGCATGTGGTATACACCAAATATATTGGCAAGTTTGTAAAGGTATG
>JZKD02S1715463.1:60868-73263 GCA_000966675.3 Picea glauca | reverse complement strand
ACTATGGAAGAAACAATAAGAAGGGCAAAATCCTTGTATGAATAGCAAGGAGAAAGGCCTATCCTTTAGAAGGCTTAGAAAGATCAGAGGAAGTTTAAGAAGGAACAGAGGCAGAAGGGAAACAAACCTTCCTTTTTTAGAAACAGTCTTTAGGGACAACCATCATTTAGAGAGCCGAGAATGACTGAAGAGGGAGCACAAAGACGGAGACAGATGCCCATTCAATGTTGGGGTTGTAAAGGAAACCACAAGTACATAGATTGTCCCCATAAAATAGTTAAAGCGAGAACTGTTCATACTATTCAACAAGCTGAAACAATAGAGGATATGGGTAGCAGAATGTTGAGGATCTACACAGCCCTGGACAACAAGCAAGAAGAATTTCAATCACACATGATTGAAGTGGAAGGTATGATTAACAACCAACCATTAATTATTTTAATTGATTCAGGGGATAGCCATAGCTATGTAGATCCTAGAGTGGTGGAAAGTTTGTGTTTATCAAGGAGCAAACATGAAAAGTCTTGGCTAGTGCAGTTAGCCATAGGAACCAAAAGGAAGGTCACTGAATTGGTTAAGTCCTATTCATTGGACATTAAAGGATTGAGCACTAAGGCTGAATTGAATATTTTGCCTTTAGGCTCTTATGACTGCTTAATTGGGATGGACTGGTTGGACCAACACGATGCCCTTCTGGACTGTCGTAACAAGAAGTTCACATGCCTAGATGAAGAGAGAAATTAGGTAACCGTCCAAGGAATTCCCAGAGACCTGGCTGTTAGAGAAATCTCAACCATGCAACTGAAGAAGTGTTATAGGAAAGGCTGTCAGTTATTTGCATCCCGTGTGGGAGAAGCATCCAGTGATGTAGTCTCAAATCTGAAAGACCATGAGGTACTCATAGAGTTCAAGGACGTATTTCAGGAGGTACCTGGACTACGACCGATGAGGGACATCGATTTTTCTATAAATTTGATGCCTGGAGCAGCTCCAGTTTCAAAGGCTCCTTATAGAATGAGTACACCAGAGTTAAAGGAGTTGCAATTGCAGCTCGAAGAGCTACTAAAGAAGGGATACATTTTCCCCAGCATGTCACCTTGCACCTTGGGGAGCCCCAGTCCTATTCGTGAAGAAGAAAGATGGGATATTGAGGTTGTGCATTGATTTTCGATAGTTGAACAAGGTAACTGTCAAGAACAAGTACCCTCTACCAAGGATCGATGATATTTTTTATCAGTTGAAGGACGCGGAAATATTTTCAAAGATAGATCTCAGATCTGGATATCACCAAGTGAGAATAAATGAGGAGGACATCATCAAGACCGCCTTTAGAACAAGGTACGGTCATTATGAGTTCACAGTGGTGCCGTTTGGATTGTCAAACACACCTGTTGTTTTCATGTGCTTAATGAATGGTGTATTCAAGGACTATTTAGACAAGTTTGTCATAGTCTTCCTGGACGACATCTTGGTGTATTCCAAGTCAAAGTAAGAGCATGAGAAACACCTGAGAATGATGCTGCAAGTGTTGAGAGAACACCAACTGTACGCCAAGCTGAGCAAATGCTCATTTTATCAAAGGTATATCCATTACTTGAGACATATTATTTCAGAAGAGGGGATCACTGTGGATCCTAAAAAGGTTGAGGCCATCTGAGAATGGTCAATACCAATGAATGTGGAAAAAGTTAGATCTTTTATGGGTCTGGAAGGCTACTACAGAAGGTTTATAGCTGAATTCTCAAAGATAGCTCACCCTATCACTTCCTTGCAAAGGAAGGAGAAGAAGTTTCAGTGGACTGAAGAGTGTGAGAGTAGTTTCTAGCAATTGAAGCAACTGCTAACCAATGCTCCAATCCTGAAGATTGCAGATCCAAATATGAATTTCATGGTGTGAACAGATGCATGTAAGGAGGGACTGGGAGGAGTTCTCAACCAAGAGGGATTTGCAATTTGTTATGAGTCTCAAAAGATGAAAGAGCATGAAAGGAGTTATGCCACTCACAATTTAGAGCTGGCAGCAATCGCCCATGCATTGAGGAAATGGATACATTACCTCATGGGAAGTAGATTCGAATTAAGAACAGACCACAACAGTCTGAAGTATTTATTTGATCATCCGACTTTAAATTCCAGGCAAACCAGATGGCTAGAGTTTTTGTGTGAATATGACTTTGATATCAAGCATATCAAAGGGAAATAAATTAAGGTGGCTGATGCACTTAGCAGAAAAGTGCACGAATTACATGCTACAACCATTAGCATGTACATGACTGAGATTAAGGATAGAATTTTGGAAGTTGCAAATGTTGATTTGCAGTACAGAGGTCTGATAGCAAAGCTACAATAGCGTGAGAGACCACAGATCCATGGAAGTTACACCTTAGGAACTGATGGCTTACTTTTGTATAAAAACAAAGTGTATGTACCCAATATCCGAGAATTGAAGCTGGTAATTCTAAAATAAATGCATAACATGGCTTATACTGGACATCCTGGATATCAGAAGACTGTGGCAGCAATCAAAAGCCATTGCTTTTGGCTGGGTCTGAAGAAAAAAATCGCTAAATACATCGCTAGATGTATGGAGTGTTAGAAAGTTAAGGATGAGCATAGGCACCTAGCAGGGTTTTTGCAGCCTTTACCCATTCCTGAGTGGAAATGTGAAGTGGTGACAATGGATTTTATCACAAGATTTCCCAGAACAAGCAATCAACATGATTCAATCATGGTGGTGGTGGACAAGCTTACAAAAGCTGCCCATTTTATTCCATTGAAAACCACTCACAAGGTAGCAGATGTTGTTGATATCTTCTTAAAAGAAGTGGCATGCTTGCACGGAATTCCTAAGACAATTGTGTTTGATAGGGACCCGAAATTCACCTCAAATTTATGGAAAGGACTATTCAAGGGATTCAGAACAAATCTGAACTTTAGTACAGTGTATCATCCTGAGTCTGATGGTCAGATAGAAAGGGTGAACAGAGTAATAGAAGACATGCTGAGAATGTATGTGATGGATAAAGCATCAAGGTGGGAAGATTACCTGCATTTGGTAGAATTCACCTACAATAATGGGTATCATACATCGTAGAAGATGAGCCCATTCGAAGCAATTTATGGAAGAAAGTGAAACAGTCTAGTGAGCTGGGATAATCCAACTGACAGAGCAGTAGTTGGGCCTGAGCTGCTCAAAGAGATGGAAGACCAAATGATAAGAATTAAATAGAATCTAAAAGCTGCCCAGGACAGGCAGAAAAGTTACGCTGATAGTAATAGAAACCACAGAGAATTCAAAGTGGGTGACCATGTTTTTCTGAAAGTGAAAACTAACAGGAGTTCCCTGAAGTTGGGAAGTTGTGCCAAGTTAGCAGTGAGATTTTGTGGGCCATTTGAGATCCTGGAAATGATTGGGCCAGTTGCATACATGCTTGCATTACCTGCATCTATGACTGTACATAATGTATTTCATGTTTCACTACTTAAGAGATATATACCTGATGCTAATCATGTTATCGATTGGAATGTGATTTAGGTGGAACCAGAAGGTGTCCTGCAAGTGCATCCTGTGCGCATATTGGACAGGAAAAACAAACAACTCCGGAATCGAGCTATAGAGATTGTAAAGGTCCACTGGACCTGGTACAGTCCTGAGGATGTGACATGAGAGAATGCAGATGTTATGCGGGTAGAGTACCCACATCTTTTTGAAATTTTTTGAAAATCTTGCAGATGATGTGTAAAGTTGCATTGAGGACAATGGAGAAATAAGGGAGGGGGATTGTAATGTCCCCAAGGTCGAGCCCAGTTGTAAATCTGATGTATGAAATGAATTGTAAATATGTGTTATAGGCTGGTGAGCCAAGTTTGTATAAGCCGATGGGCTTATGTGATTGTTAGGCCAGAGAGCCTAAAGGTTGGAGGCCAAGGGCCTGATTTTGTACTTGTATGTATGCAGCACATTAATAAAATATAAATACTGTTGCGTGCAGACCGACCATGATGAATGAGTGATAGGGAACTGAGCTTCCACAGAGTGGGCAAGGAATTAGGGGCTGGAAGGTGGGAAAAAGGGGCTAAGTGTTGAGCCTAAGGGCTAAGCCTAGTGGCTTAAGCCTTGGGAACAATATTTTATTATTATTCCAAAAAGCCATGTGAATTATGTTGAATGTGATGTTTCATCCTAAGTTCTTGGGAAGGATGAGGGATTTCCAAATGGGAAGGAATGCATGTTGATGGAATGCATGTAGTCCCATGGGTGACAAGTGTCAACCCTGGTGCATGCGAATAAAACAACCAAGATGAGCTGTGAGAGGGGTTCCTCGCCCATTCCACCCGACTGCCTGAGCGTGTACGAAGCTCTGAGTACTACGACCGACCCGATCTTTGCAGAGAACCCTCGTGCTTCCCTGTGAGCCGAAAAGCCTATGTTTGGCTCTGAAAAAACCGTGTATATCCTCTGTTCTGAAAGCCGAGAAGCCTGTGTTCATTTCAGAAAAGGCTGGGTTCACCCTCTCCATTCTGAGCCATGGAACCTGTGTCATTCCCTGCGTGGATTGTTTGTCACATGTTCCCGAGAACTAACACTGTGAGACCTTGCGCCATTGCTAAGCCTTTTTGGGAAGCACGTGTTTGTTTTTCCGGTTGGCTGTGGTGGCCACGCAGAGCTAGACTGCGCATGGCTTGCTGGCCAATGCAAGTTGTGATTGAGCCTATGTATGACCTCTCTCTAGGTGAGGGACGTGACTATTGTTGGAAGAGGCAAGTTGTCAGGCCTGTGAGCAATTCTCTCCAGGTGAGAGAGTTTGATGGGAAGTGGTTTCTTCCAAAGAGTGTCCAGCACCAGCTTCAGGCTCTAAGACTTCCTGATCCAGCCTATTGCTGAGACCCAGAGAGGGAGGTTAGCACTGATGGACTGTGCTTGTGAAGGTGTATACTCCCAGGTGGAACAAGCATGTGGGGAATGAGAGTTTGGTAGTAGTGGGCGTAAGGTGGCATCTTGGGAAGAATCCTTCTGGTTTTCTGTGTTGTTTTCCCTATAACCTCAGCCTAGCCTAGGATTCTTTGCCTTGGGGTGCAGCTTAGTCCTAGCTCAGGGGTGACCCACTGCTGAGCTGATGAACAGTGTGGTCTAAGGATGGGAGGTTCGTGGAAGTCCTGCACGTGGTTGGTGGAATCTACCACTGTTTCGAAGATAAGTATCAGATGATGTTTATTCATGTATTCCACTGTGTATATCAATTTAAATTTAATGCTATTGATTGTTGATTATAGCATTAAATCTTATGTTTACTCTGAGTTTAACTGTATTTCTTGATTAAATGCATGTTATTACTATAATGCCGGTATGAGCTATGTACAAAGTGGTGTTATAGTTTTTTTTTTTTTTTAAAGAGTGATTAAGCCTTGGTAACCGAAAGGTGGTGCTACAGTTATCATAAAAATGTCTTCCTCTACAGGAAATTCTTCATCAATATCTTCAGAAACGTGTTCACGTTCACTTTCACCTGTATTTGAACTGGTTTCAAACTGACTCTGTTGATACTTAGGTACTTCTTCCTATTTCATTTGAACACCTACATCTGATTTGATGAGAGATGATTCATCAATTATTACATCTCTGTTAATGGTGATCTTGTGGGCAGTAGGATCCCACAACCCGTACCCCTTAATACCATTACCATATCCAACAAAGATAATCCTTTTGGATTTTGGATCTAATTTAGAACGTTAATGTTTTGGAATTAGAGCATAGGCTTCACAACCAAAAACTTTAAGATTAGAATAATTACAAGGGTGACCTTTCCATACCTCTTCAAGAATCTTGCATTCTATTGTTGTTGATGGTGATCGATTCACCATATAACAAGCTGTAGTTACTGCATCTGCCCACAATTCCTGTTGCAAGTTAGTGTTACTTAGCATACTCCTTTCTCTTTCTAGAAGAGTCATGTTCATGTGTTCAAAAACTCCATTTTGCTGAGGAGTATAGGAAGTGATTTTATGCCTATCAATCCCAAACTCCTTGCAATAGTTCTAAAATTCCATTGACGTAAATTCACCGCCACTATCAGTTTTTAAACATTTAATGACCTTTCAGTGCTCTTTTCTACCAAAGCTCTAAACTGCTTGAAAACAGTGAACACATCAACCTTTCTTTTCAACATATAGACCCAAACCTTCCTAGAGAAATCATCTATAAAAGTTACAAAATATGATGATGCTCCATATGAAATAGTAGGGGGTGGTACCCAAACATCAAAATGGATATAGTCAAGGATTTTCTCACTGGTGTGTCTTCTGGTTTTAAATTTATACCTATTATGTTTTCCATAAACACAATGCTTGCAGAAATCTAACTTTAAATACTTTAGACTAGGAAGTAACTTGCAATAAGATAATACCTTTAGTCCTTGTTCGCTCATATGGCCCAACCATTGATGCCATAGTCGAACATAATCATTGTCGTTCTTAGATACTACTATCGCATGATCTGACTCAGTTCTTCCTTTTAACATAAACATGTTACCAACCTTCTTTGCTTTCATAACCAATAGGATTCCTTTGTAGACTTTCATAACTCTACCTTGAACAATACTCTTATATCCTCCAGTGTCTAAGAATTCCAAAGAAATTAGGTTCTTCCTAAGCTCAAGTACATGTCTCACATCAGTTAGTATTTTAACAGTTCAATCAAACATCTTAATTCAAATGCTACCAACTCCCACAACTTTACTTGATATATTATTTCCCATGTAAACTATTCCATCATCTATAGACTAGTAAGTAATAAACCAATGTCTATGAAGACACATCTGATTTGAAGCACCAGAATCTAATAACCATTGTTGATCATGACGTGAACCAATACTAATTGATAAAATTTCATCAGTCATACTTGAACCTATTGTTGAACCAGTTTCAATTGCGTTTGCTTCTTCGTATATTTTGGAGGGTCTTCTTTGGAGGCTTGTTGTCTCTTCCAACAATCCTTCTTCAGGTGTCCAGATTTGCCACAAAACCAACACCTAAGCTTGCTCTTTTTTCCCTTTGAATTTGACCGAGATAAATCCATCTGACCGTGTCCTATTTCTTTAGGTCTTCCTCTGACCATCATCGCCTCAGATGTAGAGGTTTCTATATTGGATTTATTCCTTGTTTCCTCAGACAGTAGAGCTCCAACGATATCATCAAACTCAATACTTTCTGTTGAACTGAAACTAATAGAGGTAACAAAGTGATTCTATGACATGGGCAAAGAACACAATAATGTAATTGCCTTATCTTCATATTCGAATTTCACTCCCATGATATCCAACTGGACTAAAAGATTATTAAAAGTATTTAAATGATCAGCTATTTTCGTACCTTCCTTCATGTGCAAACTGTACAATTTCCTTTTCAGGAAGATCCTATTCGTCAAGGATTTCGTCATACACAAGCTTTCTAACTTCGTCCATAAACTGATTGTTGTCTTCTCTGAGACAATGTTGAAAAAAACATCATCGACCAAACACAGGTGTATGACACTCAGTGCTCTCACATCAATCTCATCCTAGTATTCATCTGTTATGGTCACGGGTTGTTTTGCTTTTCCCAAAATAGCCTTCACCATGCCTTTTCCCAAAATTTTTCCAAAAAACCACTGCTGATAATAATCAATCCCTTTAAAATGTGGAAGAATAAAGGTATAAACATCAAAAGATTTAAAAAAAAAAGTTAAATAAAAAATTTAATGTGAATTTAATATTGAATGTAATATTAAATTTCAATGTATAAACCTCACCTTTTATTTAAAATGAAAATAAATAAAAAAAAACACCTTTTTTTTAAGCATCCACCTTCATTCTTAATTCATAAAAATTTACCTTCTAAGCATCCTCCAGTCTTATGCGATCCTTTTAAAAGGAATACCTCGTGCTTAATTAAAAGTCAACTGTCATATAACTTCATACCTCTACTTCGACCCTTCCAGCGACAACCTCTCCAAAACACACGCTCCTAAGATTATCGGACTTCGCCTTTAACAATGTTGAAAGAGTTCCTATTTCCGTGAAGAATATCAGACGCTTATCCATGACTTCGACGCACCCTTCAAGTAGATATGGCAGCGCTGAATTTCAGACTGGTGAATATCAAATGTTTACCATAAAAAAACGCTCCCTCCGTGAAGAGCCCCCAGTGCTGATCTAGAAGACGACTCTCCCGTGGTTATCTCCAGCAAATCTGCGTGCGCCCGTCTCTCTCCAACAAATTGGCGGCTTCGACTCTCTCGAACAAATCAAGTCATTATCACATGATAATCAACAATCACACACAGATTATAAACACAGATATATTTTAGGTGGTTTACTCAAACATTGGGTACTTCTACCTAGCAGAGGTATCGGTTGTCTTATTATTCAAATCATGGAGATTACAACAGCTCACTCACACTCCTATCTGCCTTTATGAGTTTACATAAATAATGAACAGAATTATATTAGTTACATAACTATTTTCTAAACTTGTGCGTTCATACCAAATTGGTAGATTTAGTTAAACAAACTACTACAAAATAAACTCCACTAAATCTGCTCATATCTACATAATCTGGGAAATTCGTTGACATATTCAACATTACAGACTTGGTGTTGCACTCAGTTACAAACTTTGTGCTCTCAAACTTTCCTTACAACCTTCACAGCTGCTGCTTCTTCTCTTCTTCTTCTACATACACTCTACATTCTATTTTTTACAGACTGGGTAATATAAAGACTAAAACTGGACTTCTTATAGAAAATAGTATATTTTCCTATTAATGTTACCCTCTCCCACCCTCTATAGAAGGTGGGATCACTTAACATTTAAAACAACAATAAATTTTTACTGACTTCTATCTACTTAACAGAGCTCAAGAAAAATTAAACATACACTTCATAAATAACTCCTCTATCTACTTAACATAGCTCAATAAAGATTAAACATAGACTTCATAAATAACTCCCCTCCTTGAGTGAAAAAAAAAAAATGAGTACAACTTTTAATTAGTATTTCCAACACTTTTAATGATATATATTTTAATTATTTGTTTATGGTTATTTAGTATAGTTATAAGAAATTTATTATGTATTTGAAATTAAAGTCATTTCTCTTAGTATAAGTATAATTTTTTTTCATATTCTTTTATCATTTTAATAATGACATGATAAATTTTTTTATTTACGATTTAGCTCAAAATGTTTGTAAATTTATTTAAGTTTATTGACTTCTTATTATTGATTTAGGTAATCTATTTAAGTTTATTGATCTCTTATTATTGATTTAGGTAAGATTATTTATATTAAAGAATCATTGATAAGTTAATGGATAAATATGAATTATATGTATTAATGACTCAATATTTTGTTAATAAAAATAGTTTATTATAAGAATTGTAAATTAAAAAATAATTTCCTTTCACCTCTAATTATTCATTTGTATTCTCAATCAATATAATATTAATAATATTTTATTTTAAGTTAATGAATAAATTATATGCATTAATTAATGACTTAACATTTTTTAATAAAGAAATTTTAATATTTTTTTAATAAAAAGATTTTAATATTTTACTCTAACTTAATAGATAAGTGTGAATTTTATGCATTAATAATTCAACATTTTGTTAATAAATAGATTTTATTATAAAAATTGTAAATTGAAAAAAAAATTCTTTAACTTATAATTATTCATTCTATTTTCAATCTATATAATATTTTACTATTTTATAGTTATTTTTATTTTATTTTCAATTAATATAATATTTTTAATCTATTTTCAATTTATATAATATTTTACTCTCTTATAGATCATTTTCATTCTATTTTCAATCAATATAATATTTTTACTCTCTTATATGTACATCTCATGAAGATATGTTTTTCCATCTTTTAAGAACTGTAGATGCATTGAAATCTTAGGTGTATAGGCGATCTCACTATTTTCTTTTATTTATTGTTTATTCTCTATCTTTCAAGAAGTGTAGATGCATTCAAATCTTAGGTGTATAGGTGATCTTATTATTTTTTTTTATTCATTGTTTAGTTATATTAGTTAATGGCTATTGTTTCACTAATACATTCTCATGAAGATATGTTTCTCCATCTTTTAAGAATTGTAGATGCATTCAAATCTTAGATGTATAGGCGATCTCACTATTTTATTTTATTTATTGTTTATTCTCCATCTTTCAAGAAGTGTAAATGCACTCAAATTCAAATCTTAAGTGTATAGGTGATCTTATTATTTTCTTTTATTCATTGTTTAGTTATATTAGTTAATGGTTATTGTTTCACTAAATACATTATGAATATTGGAATTTTTCAAAATAGTATTATATTAGTTAATTTTTATTTTTTCATTTTAAAAGAATAATATAGAAAATAAAATAAATAAATAAAATTTTCAAAATAATTTCTTAAATTTTTTAATTATTTTTAGAAATTAATTACAAATTTATATTTTAATTGAAAATTTATGTAAATTAAAAAATCATTAACTCACAAGTATATTTGAAACTAAAAATTAAGTAACTTTATTTTCAATATTTTAATATCATATCAAAAATTCTGGTTAAGTTTGATTTTACTATAATACATCTCCTTAGATTTGAAAAAATATATGTTATATGCTTGACTAAATCAATTTATAATGAAAAAGTCTTTTTATCTTTGTTTAAATGATATATTATAGGTTTGATTTCAATTTATAATGAAAGAGTAACTTGGATCATTGTAAAAGAGGATTTTGAAATTGTTACAACAAAGTTAGAGGATTTTGAAATTGTTAAAACAAAGTTAGATAAGGTAAAGGTTAATATGGATCATCGTACAAGAGGATTTTGTGAAAATATATGTTTATAAAAGGTAGACATATATATGGTATGATGTTATATGAGTTCAATATGTTTTTTTTAGAGAGATTGAATTTGGGGAGGATAAAAATCATTTCTCTTAATCACCCAATGTAAATTTAATTAACACTATGTAAATTTACATAAAAGATTATTTAATTTTCTCAATAAATTTTTTATAATAGCAAATAAATAGGGGTAGGATGCTTTAAAATTACATAGAAGCATAGTTTTTTAGTTATTAATAAAACATATATTTTTAAAGTAAAATATTCAAATTGAATTAATAAATTTACCACTAAGACTAAAAAAAATCAAGATAAAGATGTGGTTAATTCTAAAAATAGAGAAATAGAGGTAATTTTTATATGTCCATAAACATACTTGTTTTGGAATTTTTTACTATATGATCCTTAGTGGATGAAGAACAAATAAACATTAGATAAAATATTGTTGAAAATGAGCTTCTAACATAGAGATTTCCATGGTGACATTAGATACAATAGAAGCAAGCCATGGATATAGTATAGTTATATTGGAATAACCAAATATCATCATTGGACTATTACCAATTATCACCATCCTTAGAATGAGAGTGATTATAGTGGTACCAAGTAGTAGATGACTATATGTTACTTGCAAGAATATAAGATAATGACCGTGAGTTTTAGTTGCAGGTTTATTTCTTTTCTTTCTTATGCTTTGAGCTCAAAACATTTTAGAAATGAAGAGCATGTTGTGTCCCTAAAACAACCAATCCCAAAAATAATTATGGAGATGCAATTTATATACTTATTGCATTTGTTAATATGTGGGTTCTATGGGTTAGTAATGATCCAATATGTTAATAAAGAGCTAGAAGAAAAACTAACCAACAATTTGACCCTCAGTAATATGGAAAACAAATTGGATATCAAACCCATCAAAGAGGAAATGAATAAGCTAATCGAATTGGACCATGAGCATAACAAAAGATCCTTTAACCTCATAATTTTTGGTATAAAAGAAAAAGAAGAGGAGGATACGCTAGCAATAGTAAAAGAAGAATTAAAAAATAAATCACAAATTGATACAACTTACCTCATAGAAGCAAAGAGGCTAGGAAAAATAATTGATCACAAAGATAGGTTGATCCGTGTCAAAGTAAGTTGTAATGACCATAAATATAGGATACTTAGTAAATCTTCGAGATTAAAAGGGTTAGGAATATTTATAAATGAAGACCTCATTCCCGAAAACCAAGCTGAATTAAGGAAGGAAGTTCAAAAGGTAAAAGAAGCTAGGAAAGAAGGAAAATGAAATTAGAAATCGAAAAACTATTGTTCGGGATAGAGACCAGAAGGATAATAATAAATAGGAATTTGGGACACTTGGGATCCTTTTTTGGAATTGTCGTGGCTTTCCATAGCGCAAAGGTCCTATGATAAGTTGGATCCTGAGTGATATTGATATTATTTGTCTAGCTGAAACTTGGGAGCATGAGGAGTCTAAGGTCCCTAACATGGAAGGATTTGTCTTGTGG
>JZKD02S1715463.1:0-59439 GCA_000966675.3 Picea glauca | reverse complement strand
CAAATATCTTGGAATTTATATTCACCACAAGCTCAATTGGAATTATAGCATTGAGAAAAGGATTATTGGGGGATGGAAAGCTTATTATGGGCTTGAAAACAATTGTAAATCAACTTATCTTTGGATTTGGGATAAGAAGAAACTTCTCTTTGAGACTCTTGTTACACCTATTATTATTTATGGACGTGAAGTCTGGGGTTTTAGTATCTCTTGTGAATCCTCAGTAAAGATAGAGAAAATACAAAAGAATTTTATAACCTATAATCTAAAAATTAAAGGAAATATGCCCTATCCCATCCTCCTCTTAGAAACAAGCCTCTCCCCCAATGAGATCATGGCTATGACTAGATACCTAATGTATAAGAACAAGTTAAACAACATGGAAGACAAGAGGCTACCTAAAATTGCTTCAAAATCAAGTCATAACCACCATTGTTAGGGTCCTAACCCGCACATAGGTAGAACAATATATTTGGATGTAATAAAGGTCAATATTAATAAGGCCTTGCAATAAAATAGAATAAATCGAATGTAATAAGACCTAATGGAAGCTTCCGCTTCTAGAAGGATCTTCCTCTAGATGCTTCTTTTGATAGACATATTTAGTATAAATAGGAGTCGAGGGTATGAGAACCCTAGCTTGGATATTATTGTAATAGAGCTTTGCTCAGCTGGAGGTTGCCCCCTTGAAGAGGCCCGTGAACATTTCTTTCATAATCAAATTGTTATTTCTGTTGTTATTCTTATATCATTTCAGTTCTATTGTGGTGATTTTTCTGGTTATATTGTTGTTATTCTGCCATTTCTAGCATTTTATTTATGTTCTGCATACTTTTTATATCTGGTATATTACAAGTGGTATCAGAGCACTTTCCTTGGCAGAAATTGTGGGTAAATTTTTTTTTAGGGTAGAGACATATTACGACGTCTTTAATCCATAGAGATCTGTCATTACACACATAAACCCGCGGTTGAGGGATTCATACACGCAGGAAATACAAGTGGTTCTTAAGTGCACATCTGTTGGCCACCCTTGTAACCCATATTCGTACCCCTTCGAGTGGTAGCGCATCAGACAACACCTGTGTACGGATCAACCTAGATTTCCTGAAGCACTCTTCAGATAAACTGATTGGCCGCCTGACTACTATAGTGCCATAGAGAACAACACTCAGGAATATACTCTCTAGTACCTGGGTAGTCGGGTAGTATGACTAAGGGTATGGTCTATCCTCCTTAGTTAGTGTCCTGAGATATCGGGCCGTGTACTACTATTGGACCCTGCACGTATATCCAAGAGCTATAGCATAGGGAAAAAACTTGTCTATAGAACCCTTGAATACCTAACCCTTGGGGAAAGAAACATAAACAAATTAAAACAAACAAGATCTATTGCCACGCAACTGTGCTTGGGTTTCCAAGTAACTACACTTTTCTTCCTAGTTAAGAATTTGGGCATTTCATCACTGTAGTATTCTTTAGACCGGAGTATTCTTCACCATTATTTGAGACCTATCCCATTGGATTCATCTCTTCACCCTTATCACATTCATACATATATTTTTTCAGCAAAATGTTTTACCCCGCCCGCCCCTTTTCGGTTCCCTTGTCCTCATGGCCCATACCCGCAACCAAGACTTGGAAGCTCGCTTCAATACCTTGCAATCTAGTCTCATCGAGACCCAACAAGAAGTGAAACAAATCAGTGCCAATGTTTCCACCATCAATACAAGGATGCAGTCCTCAATGGAGGAAATCAAACAAGACCTGACCACCCAACTTGAATCTATCTTTTTGTCACTTTGCACCAAGATTTATATCCTTATAGATAACCCTTCCTCTGACTCACCCCCACATACTGAAGGTGAACATTCATCTCATTCCCATAAATTTCAGCACCATCACTTTCAATGTGACCTGCGCCTTTCGCGGGTGGATGTGACCAAATTTGATGGATCAGACCCCACTGGTTGGGTAACCCAAATGGAACATTATTTATTTTTATACAACATTACATATGACTTGGCCAAACTCCCGTATGGTGTTCTCCATCTAGATAAAGAATGTTGGCAATGGTGGCAATGGAGAAAAACTTCCCGTCAAGGGTATATTGCTTGGACACACTTTGTGGCAAAGCTTTATGAACGCTTTGACACTGACACCAACTATTTCGGCCGTTTGACAATGTTGAAACAATCAGGAACAATGGAAGACTTTATAACTTCCTTTGAGCGCCTGACTTTTTAAACAGAGGGCATGTCTCATGCCTTTTTCCGAGAGTGTTTTATCAATGGCCTCAAGGATGAGATTCGGGCCCATGTCCTCATGGCCCGACCTCAGAGTTGGGTGGAGGATACTAAAAGAGCTAAAGAAGCACAACATGTTGTATCTTCTCAAAACCAAAAAGTTGCCTTTATCCCTTGCGCTAAACCAATAAATCCCACTACTCCCTTCGCTCCACTAAAGATCCAAAAATTGACCAGGGATGAAATGGATGAATGCCAACTCAAAGGCCTTTGTTATAATTGTGATGACAAATATTTCTCGGGTCACAAGTGTAAGGAACAAAATATTTTTATGGCCATCTCTGAGGATATTTCAGAAGAGGATGTTGAAACTCCCCTTGTGTCTGAGTAACCTAAAACCCCTAATCACCAATAATGAACCTCCATTCCTCTAACAAACTCTACAAATATCTGTAATGAGAAAGCTCATAATACATGTTGTAGTTTAACCATCTCACATTTCCTTGTAATATCTGCAAGAATGCACAATTTCTCACACCCTCATACATGGATCAAGATATTATAAATGATAAACTGGATCCGGTCATATTTATTCCTCTCAATGAACTTCCTCTATGTTTTACGTTGGTGTTCATTAGACAATGACTTCAACCCAACATAAAAAGAAAATGATTAAAAAAAATTTGACCATGAGTAATATTATCAATAGCAATAGACTCCATTGCAATCCTCAACCTAATGAACAATTGTTTAACATATAGAGACCATTATCTCAAACATTGGCTCAATATCTCCATTGAGCCACTTGATGTATTGGACATCACTCAACATTGAATAATTCCCAATTATGGAGCATGTTATTTGGTATCCCTTTGGAAAAATTTCAATAATCCCCTCATTAGGTGCTCCCATCTCAACATTGACACTCAACACACCCTTTGTAATGGCCCTTGGGAAAAATATTCCATGTAAAAATTTTTGGAAACCACACATTCTTGAGCATCAAGTTCCATAGATGCATTTTTTGCATGCACCCCAACTTTATCCCAAGCTTCAACATTAATATTTTCGACATGTTCTTGAGCCCCTTCAACATCAACAATTATTCACATGATTTGTAGATGTAACTCTACCCACAGGGCTGTGGGAAGAGTTGTAGTTGTACTTGTGGGAAGAGTTGTGGCATCCAAGGTAGAGTAGTATAGAGTGAGATCTAATTTGAGGCATGAAGAATCCTTGACCCCAAATTCAAAGAAATTCTCTGATGATGATATGTACCATAGGAGAAGATCTACGGGAAAAAGGAAGTAGGTATTTCATGGATTAATGGACCCATATCTCCTACCATCTGAGGTTGAATGAAGAAAAATGAGTATATTTAGGTGTCCCGAGGGGAAATTGGTGGGGTTCCTAGATTTCCCACTGCGTCGTCGATTGGTAGAGGTAGTGCACCAATGGGTAAAATGATTTGGGCAATACAATTTACTTTATATGCTTCAAAACAGTCATGCATTAGGATTTGGGCCATCACACAAGTCCCACTTTCCTTTCTATGTACCTAAATCACCACCATATATGAGGATCGTTCCTCTCTATTATTACTGTTGTCATTCACCCACTACAAATGTCATCTTGCACTGACCCCGCATAGTGAGCAGTGAATGGGGACAATGTTGAAATTTCTTCAAACTGTGCATGTATGCGTTAAAATTTGACATGGTTAGACTTGACACATGGCTTGATGGTATGGGAGGGTTTCAATACTCAAGGATGTATGATGTCCCCACATAATCTTTGAGATCCTCCACATTTGCATCAACGTTCATCATGTTTCACCTCTCATTGTCATCATTTGTCATTCCCTTCTATAGAATCGTTGTCAGAACTATCTTGAAATTTGTCATGGAACTTCAAATACACCCATCACAAATTTATTCCACCGACCCCACATAGTGAGTAGTGAATGGGGCCAACGTTGAAATTCTTTCAATCTATGCCCGTATGCATCGAAATTTGACATGGTTAAAGTAGATAGTTTCCTTGAAGGTATGGGAGGGTTTTGATACTTAAGGATGTTTGATGTCCTCGCATAATATTTGAGATCATCCATGTTTGCATCAAAGTTCAATATAATGGATGTATCATAGTGAGCATAGTGAATGGGGCCTACCTTGAAGGTGAATGAGCATAGTGAAATTTCTTCCATCAACCCCACATAGTGAGCAGTGAATGGGGCCAATGTTGAAATTTCTTCAAACTTTGCATGTATGTGTCGAAACTTGACATGGTTAGACTAGACACATGCCTTGATGGTATGGGACTAGGCTTTCAAGACTCAAGGAATATGTCTCATTTCCTAACCACATAATTTTTGAGATCATCCATGTTTGCAACAATGTTCATAATGGGGTGTCTCATATTTTCCAAATGTCATTGTTTCCATCCATAGAATCTTTGTTGGAACTCTCTTGAAATGTCATGGAACTTCCAATTCAACCACCACAAATGTCATGCACCGACCCCACATAATGAGCACTAGTGAACGGGGCCAACGTTGAAATTTCTTCAATATGTGCCTGTATGCATCGAAATTTGACATGGTTAGACTAGACACATGCCTTGATGGTATGGGAGGGTTTCAAGACTCAAGGATGTTTGATGTCCTGACCACATAATATTTGAGATCGTCCATGTTTGCAACAATGTTCATAATGAGGCGTCTCATATTTGTCAAATGTCATTGTTTCCATCCATAGAATCTTTGTTGGAACTCTCTTGAAACGTCATGGAACTTCCAATTCAACCACCACAAATTGTATGCACCGATCCCGCATAGTGAGCACTAGTGAATGGGGCCAACGTTGAAATTTCTTCAATATGGGTCTGTATGCATCGAAATTTGGCATGGTTAGACTAGACACATGCCTTGATGGTATGGGAGGGTTTCAAGACTCAAGGATGTATGATGTCTCAACCACATCATCTTTGAGATCGTCCATGTTTGCAACAACATTCATAATGGGCGTCTCATTGTCAAATGTCATTATTTCCATCTGTAGAATATTTGTTGGAACTCTCTTGAAATGTCATGGAACTTCCAATTCAACCACCAAAAATGTCATGCACCAACCCTGCATAATGAGGAGTGAATGGGGCCAACGTTGAAATTTCTCCAACATGTGCACGTATGCATCGAAATTTGACATGGTTAGACTAGACACATTCCTTGACGGTATGGGAGGGTTTCAAGACTCAAGGATGTATGATGTCGTACAAAAACATTTTGAAAAAATTTCAACGTTGGCCCCATTCACAGGTCATCGTTGCCCATCATGTACTCTAGCCATAGTACAATGTCTTTTAATAGTTGTTTCCTTTAAAATTCGATCGATCAGAAAATTAAAACGAAACAAGAAGAGCCCTAGTACAATGTCTTTTAATAGTTGTACTCTAGCCGAGAAGACCTGCAAACCCTTTTTGAAGTGTCGTTATTATAGCAAACTTGTCGCAACATTCGTAAAATGCAACATATTTATATATTTTATAACATCGCAATTTCGACGATCATTGACCAAATAAAGTTGACTTGGTCAAAATACTAGGTGACCATTGGAGGGGCAAAACCTAGTTTACACAACGTCGCAACTATGACCACTATCTTCAAAAACATGGCAAGAGGGACAACAACGTGGCAAGAGAGATGACAACGTGGCAAGAGAGATGTCAACGTGGCAATATCGACGTTATCGAGCAATATGGAAATTTGTTTTTTAAATTTCCTCTATTTTTCAACAGTATGGCCAATTTTGTCCATAATGCCACAAATAGAACATCGAAATTTTTACAATATGTACTAGTGTGACATAACTCCTCCCTCAGGCCCTCTCGAAGTAGAACCGGTCATTTCCCTCAATGATCTCACTAGCTTCTCTGCTCCCCAAACCCTCAAGTTAATCAGTTACATCAAGCATCAGAAGGTCATCATTCTGGTTGATAGTGGAAGCACCCATAATTTTATTCATCGCCGCATTGCCCAAGAAAATCATTGCTACATCCATGTTGTCAATAATTTTCAAATCATGATTTCCAATGGTGGCTCCATGAAATGTGGAGGGCGTTGTGAAAATGTGTGTCTCCAAATTGGTGACTACCACCTGAAATCTCATATGTTTGCTAACGACATGGGAGGTTGTGACATTGTGTTGGGTGCAGAGTGGCTAAGGACTTTGGTCCCATTCTCATGGATTTCAAGAAATTAACCATGCAATTTGACTAGGATGGCCACCAATATAAGTTCCAAGGTATCACTGTCGGTTCACCTGAGATCATTATTTCCCATCGCATAGAAAAGCTTCTCAAAAAAGGTCATTCTGGTGTTATTGCCCAACTCCATGCCATACAAGAAATAGAGACACCCTCGGTTCCAGAAGACCTCCAAGCCATCCTTTCTAAACATCAAGTGGTCTTTTCCACTACCCAGGGACTCCCTCCTTCCCGTCGTCATTCCATTCCCCTTATACCTGGAAGCCTTCCTCCCAATATCCGTCTGTATCGTCACCCCTTTTCCCAAAAAATTGAAATTGAGAAAATGGTCCAGGAACTCCTTAATGCAGGTGTTATCCTCCCTAGTATGAGCCCCTACTCTTATCTAGTGGTCATGGTCCTGAAGAAAGAAGGTTCTTGACGAATGTGTCCTGACTTTCGTGCCCTCAACAAACTTACCATTAAAGACAAATTTCCCATTCCTGTCATTGATGATCTCCTGGATGAATTGAGTGGCACCCAATTCTTTACTAAACTTGATCTTCATTCAGGCTACCACCAGATACGTATGAAAGAGGCATACATTCCCAAGACTGCCTTTAGAACTCATGAGGGCCACTATGAGTTTTTGGTCATGCCCTTTGGCTTGTGTAATGCCCCCTCCACCTTCCAAAGCCTCATGAATCATGTCTTCCATCCTTTTTTATGTCATTTTGTCTTAGTTTTCTTTGATGATATCCTCATCTATAGAAAAAATTGGATAACCCATCTTTCTCATGTGGATCGAGTTCTCCATCTACTGTCTCAGCACCAACTTTTCCTGAAACAGTCTAAATGTTCTTTTGGCACCTCAGAAGTAGAGTACATGGGTCATCTGGTTGGCAAGGATGATGTCAAGGTGGATGATAAAAAGATTGAAACTATGCAAGACTAGCCTCACCCAAAGACTCTCAAAATCTTGCATGGATTCCTAGGCTTAACAGGTTATTACCACAAGTTTGTTAAGAATTATGGAAAGATTGCAACACCTCTCACTATTTTCCTAAAAAAGAACTCTTTCACTTGGACCCCAGCCGCTGCTCAAGATTTTCAAACCTTGAAGATGGCCATGTGCACCACTCCAGTCTTGGCCCTTCCTGATTTCACAAAGACCTTTGTCTTGGAATGTGATTCTTCAGGGAAAGAAATTGGTGTTGTCCTTATGCAAGAGGGTCGACCTTTGACCTTTACCAACAAGCAACTATCTGAAAGAAATCTGGGAAAATCAATCAATGAAAATGAAATGTTGGCTATTCTGCATGTCGTTGATCTGTGGCACCCTTATCTATTGGGGCAACACTTCCAAATTAAGAMAAACCATCAAAGCCTCAAGTATTTTCTGGAACAACGCATTTCCTCCCCGAAGCAACAAAAATGGGTGACTAAGCTCTTTGGATATGATTATGAGATCATTTACAAGAAAGGAAAAGTCAATGTGGTTGCGGATGCACTTTCCTAAAAATATGAAGATGAAGGATAACTTTTTTCTCTTTCCTTCATTGTACCAGATTGGCTCCAAGACGTTCACCAGGAATGGCTACAAGATCCCAAAAGTTCACATATGATCCAACAATTGCAGTTCAATGCTCCAGCTTCCCCAGGGTACTCTTGGCACCATGATGAGCTTCGATGCAAAGGCTGTTTGTATTTAAGTAAACAATCATAGCTTAAATCCATGGTACTTTCTGAGCTTCATGCTACACCCACAGCGGGGCACTCAGGGTTCACCAAAACCTATGACAGGGTCAAATGTTCTTTTTTCTGGGATGGTATGAAACAAGACATTCGTAATTTTGTCGCTAAATGTGATGTGTGACAACGCAATAAGGGAGAAACAATCAAATCTCTAGGCACACTACAACCACTTCCGATTCCACTTTCTATTTGGAGGGATATATCTATGGATTTTATTACAGGCTTACCCAAATCGAGAAATAAATTAGTCATCATGGTGGTTGTTGATCACCTTTCCAAGTATGCTCATTTTTGCGCTCTTCAACACCCATTTACAACATCCATGGTGGCTCAATTTTTCATGGATCAGGTCTTCAAGCTTCATGTCATGCCACACTCTATTGTTTCTGATCGCGACCCAACTTTCATAAGCGATTTTTGGCAAGAACTGTTCAAGCTACAAGGCACCTAATTGCATCTCAGCACAACTTATCATCCCTAGACTGATGGTCAAATGAAAGTTGTCAACAAGTGTTTGGAAACATATTTGAGGTTTTTTTCCTCGGAAAATAAAAATCAGTGGGCTCAATGATTACCCCTAGCTGAATGGTGGTACAACACTTCATACCATACAACTACACACACGACTCCTTTTGAAGCGGTATATGGACAAAAACCACCTTCAATTCTCTCATACCTATTAGGTGTCTCGAAGGTCTAGGCGGTTGACCAAACACTTACAGTTCGAGAGGCTATTCTCCATACCCTCAGAGAGAATTTGGTCATGGCACAGAATCACATGAAGCAACAAGCAGATCAAGGTCGCTCTGAACGTCAATTTGCAGAAGGGTATCATGTGTTTCTTTGACTAAAACCTTTCAAGAAAAATTCCCTCAAGGCCAAGCATTGTCAGAAGCTAGTGCCAAAATTTTATGGTCCTTATACTGTTCTCAAGAGTGTGGGATAGGTGGCCTATCAGTGAGCTTTTCCCAGTCATTCGAAGCTACATCCCATTTTTCATGTTTCATGCTTAAAGAAGGTGACTGAAACTAAGTGCCAAATTCAAACCAACCTTCCCGAGTTAGCCGAAGAAGGATCCATTTGGCTACAACCGCAAGCAGTTTTGGACCAGCGTGAGCGTTGCCTGCATTAGAGAACCATCAAGGAAGTGTTAGTCCAGTGGAAAGATACAACTCCAGCAGATGCCACTTGGGAACCAACTACCATTCTGCAACAATTTCCACATCTCAAGCCTTGAGGACAAGGTTGTTTTTAAGGGGGAGGACATCTTAGGGTCCTAACCCACACATAGGTAGAACAATATATTCAGATGTAATAAGGCCTTGCAATAAAATAGAATAAGTCGAATGTAATAAGACCTAATAGAAGCTTCCACTTCTAGAAGGATCTTCCTCTAGATGCTTCTTTTGATAGACATATTTAGTATAAATAGGAGTCGAGGGTATGAGAACCCTAGCTTGGATATTATTGTAATAGAGTTCTGCTCAACTAGAGGTTGCCCCCTCAAAGAGGCCCGTGAACATTGCTTTCAGAATCAAAGTGTTATTTCTGTTTTTATTCTTATATCATTTCAGTGCTATTGTGGTGGTTGTTTTGGTTATATTGTTGTTATTCTACCATTTCTAGCATTTTATTTTTGTTATACATATTTTTTATATCTGGTATATTACAACCATTGACTCAAGCGAGGATGGCATAAAGACGCCCAGTCTTGGCTAAACTATTGGGGAATCATGGAAGAAACCATTTTGCAGAATAAAGATACTATTAAAAAAAAATGTGAAATCAAAATTTAAGGAAAAAATGTGGTGTGATAAAGAGTTAGAGGAAAAAAGAAAATTAAGGTATTATAAAAATGTAATAAACCCTAATCTAGAAGATCAAAATTATCTATCTATTTTTCCAAGTGTAAAGAAAAAAATAAGCATTGCTAAGATAAGAACAAATTCTCACGAGCTCCATAGTGAAACTAGGCGTTGGTCAATTCCTAAAACGCCTTGGGATGAAAGAGTGTGTCACCTTTGTGACACTAAGAAGGTTGAAGATGAAAAGCACTTTCTCTTAGATTGTCCAACCTATACCTATATTAGATCTCATTTTCAAAATATGTATCACACTACCAACCTTCCTAACCTCTTAACTCAACAAAAGTATGATGATCTTGGAAAGCTTCTCTTAATGATTTTCGAGCACATAAACAAAATTCTAAAGAATCACAAGTAATCACTTACCCTCTTAAGGTTCGATAGACCAATTCGGTCTTAGTGGACGTTAATCATCATCGTCATCATCATTATGTAAGTAATGAATAAGTGATTAGTAACATAGTAAGTTAAAAAGTGGACAAACTTAACCATTTTTTCATAGAATATTTTCTCCAAAATAGGTAGGAATTTTGTTTGAAGTTGTGGTTCCACCTAATTGATAGGAACTTTGGCCATAGAACTTTAGAATTGGGGTTTTAGCCCATTTTAACAAGACTTGTGTCGTTGAAAGTTCAAAAAAATGAGTGAATCATACAAATTTTTTATCTGTCCACATTTTAACTCCCTCTATTAGTAATAGGAATAGAAATTGCTCTGGGACAAAGTTTCATTAAGGAAAATGACATGTTATAATACACAACATATTTTGTACATAAATTATTTTGGTTGTAAATTCATTAATAAGCGGGTCACTATATTAATTGAGGTTATCCATATTAATGAATCATCACTAAGTAACTAGATGTTAGTTATATGCATTGATGGCTCACCACTATGTTAGTGAAGTGATATTATTACGAAATTTACCACTATGCTAGTGAAGTGATATTATTATGAGATTTGCATTAAAAAGGTTCTCCCTCCTCACTTATAGTGATACATTTTATTATCAATATCATATGGTTACCTTTTATCAATGTAAGTTCATAAAAATATTTTCCATCTAATTTTTCCCTTAAATTTGATATAAAAATTTTACAACTAATTATATTTAAGTTATCTTTTTTTATTAATCATTATTATAATTTTCTTTATACTTTATTATATAATTAACCTCCACTGTATGCAAACTTCTTAGTTTCTTTGCACAAAATCCTGACACTATGAAAAATGTAGTTAGGTTATCATTTTTGTATTAATCATTATTATAATTTTCTTTATACTTTATTATATAATTAACCTCCAATATGTGCAAACACTTCTTAGTTTCTTCGCACTTATTATATAATTAACCTCCAATATATTATTTCATTCATGAGTAAAGAGCACTTCAATTTCACATAACTGGTATTACAATATGTTTGTAGGTTTAGGTGATACTTTGTAATGTGATACTTAATTCTAATCATCCACGGGAGTTTGAAATTACTTATAAAGTATATTACAAGATTGATAAACAGTGATAGGTATCATGCTGTTAATCAACAGAGCTGGATTCATAACTATCCCGATTTCCATATCAAAAAATATATGTACTTTTCGAAAAGTTACAACTACCTCGATGTTGCACAAATATGCCCTGCTTTCAAAAAAACATAACAACTACCACGATGTTGTACAAATATGCCCTGCATAGATGTAACATAATAACGAAAATTCTTAACAAAGTGCTATTGTATTGTATTCATATTGATATTGTTTTCATACACATAGAATGTTAGATTATGTTAGATTTATAATGAAGAAAAATATAGAAACACGTGGAAATAATTCAAGTAATCAAGAAACTATGATGAATAGAGATAAATAAATACTAGTAAAAAAGGCATACTCTATATTCATTAATGAGCAAATAATAATTTACATAAGAGTACATATATAATACAAAAAGACCATAACTGTCATGTAACTGTATAACAGTTAGATAAACCAACAAACTATGATTAAAGTTTTTAACATAAAAAGTACATACCATAAATGAAATAACAATATATTCACACAGACATTGAAACAAGTATCTGTTGAGCTGCTGGCTGAAATAACAAATTCAAAAGATAGATAAATCATCAAAAGTATCTAAATCAACATTAAAATAAACATAATCAACACTAAAATAAACATAGTACATTAATGGAAGCATTATGTCCAATACATTCACCTCGATGTTATACAAATATGCCATGTTTTTCAAAATAAACATAACAAACACATCGATGTTGTAAATACTATCAATTTGCACATCGATGTTGTAAATACTGTCAATTTAACGTGCATAAATGTAACATAATAAAGAAAATTCTTAACCAAGTTTAAGATCTAATCTATTCATATTGATATTGTTTTCATACACAAAGAAAGTGCATGCCAAGAATCAAATAGCAATATATTCACATAGATATAGAAACAAGAAACAAGTGTCTCTTGAACTGCTGGCTGAAAGATGTTGTTTCTTCATAGGGAAGCCTGCTAACTTCAAAACAAAGAAAGTTGAGCTTCCACAAGAAGAGGAGGTGGAACTTCCATCAGAAGAGCCCTGAGAAGGAGGAGGAGCTGCTTCTCAGGGCTCCTCCAATGGTTGACTGGATTAAACATGGAAAACCAAAAGAAAGTTAAAGTCAAAAGCTCAACTAAAAAACAAAAGAAAGTTGAAGTCAAAAGCTCAACTAATAACATGTTATTAACGAGGAACTCAATGCTTAAGTACTTAACCTTTAACATGGATTAATAAAACTCAATACTCAAGTACTTAATTTTTGACATGGATTAATAAAAAATATATGATAAAATAAATAACTAGGAAAGAAAAGAGTTAATCATTTTATAGAGTTAACAAGAAACTCATTGTTATAGTTTTTAATTTTGGATAAAAATTAATAAAAAAAATATATGTTAAAATAAATAATTAGGAAAAGGAAGAGTTAATCATTTTGTAGTTTTTAATCTTGGATAAAAATTAATTAAAAAAATATATGTTAAAATAAATAATTAGGAAAGAAAAGAGTTAATCATTTTGTAGAGTTAACAAGAAACTTACTACTATAGTTTTTAATCTTTGTAAAAACTAATAAAAAACATATGAATAAATAAATAATTAGGAAAAAGTTAATGATTTTATAAATAATTAAGAAAGAAAAAGGTTAATGATTTTATAGGGTCATGGATGAAAAATCCAGTGTTATGATTAATCTTAAAGATTTTTATTGTATATCTACTTTTAAGGAGTTTTTATCTGAAGCATGTAATATGCAGCATGTAATATGCACATGTTTTTAACTATATATATATATATATATATATATATATATATATATATATATATATAATTTTGACATAATAAAATTAAGAAAGCAACAAGATTAGTTGTTTTATTGGCATTGGAATTTTCAAATGGAATTTGTACATATACATTATGGGTATTCTATACAAATCATATGTGGATTAACATCCTAATTTGATAACTTGTAACTTGTGTAAACTATATTTACATATCATATTATATGTTAAAAATGACATATTATATGCATGGGTATTTGATAAAAAGTTTTTGTAAATTTTTTATAGACATTATGTATAATTATATACTTAGATATGCATGGTTTAATATTTGAGACAAGCATAAGGATCAACAAGGTAGAATATATATATATATATATATATATATATATTTTGTTTTATAATATTTTAATTTTTAGTCATTGTTTCAATTTTTTTTTTTTTTAATTTTATAGAAAAAACTAAGGGATATGTTTCCACATTTGTGGATGATATCTCTAACATAAGGGTATTCAAATTGGGCCATGTTGACACAAAACTAGTCAAATGTCCAACACCTTTGATGCTAATTTGTTGAACTAACCACTTAGACTAGTTCCAATCTTTTGCATTTCTTATATTTTGATACTATTGTGATTTTGTTAAGGTTAAGAAAAAATTATTGAACATCCATGTTAGATATTTTAGGAGTAAGTTAACAAGTGGACAAAATAGCTCCTAAATTTTATTATTGTATCATGCTTTAGGTTAGTAATTCCTTGCACACATGACATGTACGGATAACAATGTCTTTTGATCATAACCATCCTTTAACCTGAATGTGAAGCATCCGATGTGGTAATATCTCACCTTCTTAAGCCTCTCTTGAACATCCCATGTGGTAATCTTTCACCTTCTTAAACCTCTCTTGAACCATGACAATGGAGTCTAGCTTGAATATTCAATATTCTACACTTTATGACATCGATAACCCTTTTTTGACCCTCTTGGGATTTGGATTTACAACAAAGATGGTCTCTCATCTATAGAGAGAGAAAATAATATATCACAATGTCATAGGACAAGACGGTTCTTACTGCCCTGATTCATGTTCCCCTCCACTAGGTCTCCCTCGTCTCCTCTCATTGTATGGACTTCCCTTCAACTATCAAACAAAACTAGGATTATAGGGTAGGGGACTGAGATCCCACTCCAAATCCTCCTAGGATAGAGAAGGTATTTTCTCCACTTCCGCTAACTCCTTCAAATGCTAGTACACATGTTGCCTTTATGAACGAAGGACATTCAACTACTTGAGATCAAATAATAATTGGTGTGATGGGTGATTTGGTTTCGACAAACAACCTTTTTTTGCGATTTGCATGTGTAAATATGGCAAAGTCCATATCTTGAAGAGAGTGGATTGATTACACCTTACATCTTCTTGTTTATTGATGAAAGTGGTATGTGAGTTGGGTTTAGAATATCATGAGACAACTCAACCTGATAGAAGTGATGTAAATGGTATGTAAGGATTGATTGAATTCTTAAATCCTAAAAAATACTTTAGATGGAAGATGGTTTGTAGGGATTAATTGAATTCTTAAAACCTAAAAAATACTTTAGATGAAAGATGGTCTGTAGGGATTGATTGAATTCTTAAAACCTAGAAAATACTTTAGATGGAAGATGGTTTTTTTTATCACAATAGAAGGTTACATAGAGAATTGCAAGGTTTCATTGAAAGGTTGGGATTATCCTACCTATTTTAGAATCTTACAAATTAAAATTCTATCAAGTAATTTCCTATTATCTTAAAAAAACATTAGATATCTATTTTTTTTTTTTCATAAACAAATAAAATAGAACAAACCATGGGACTAACCAAAAACACCATAGCTAAAATCCTACCCAACCACTCTATATACATGAATTTGATCACCATGTATCCCTGCGGTTGATACACGACAAAGAGTCTATGTCATTGCCCAAGGCTAAAGTTAAGCCACATAGATACTCAAACAAAATTGAATTACATCCACTTAATTATGAGATAATAAATAAATAAAAAATAATACATCAGGCAGGTGAATCAATGAAAGTGTTTCACTATTCCCCACTCACGGTTCTAAAATATGTCAAAAAGAAAAAGACAACATTTCAATGGACGGTGCACAAATGTTCCTGTACACAACACTGAAATATATCTTGCAAAAAGGTTCCTGTACACAACAGAAGACCATATAATATAATATAACACTCCCATTACAAAGGATTATTTCTGCGAAGGGTCAGTATTCAACAATGTGGTATAGCAGCTTTGCCATTGGAATTTCTAAGTTGTTGGACTAAGAATTACATATCTAACAAACTGGCTTGCTGGTTAGTAAAACAGAGTTTAGATATTTCAAAATGATGATGGATGGTCAGTAAAACACAGTTTAGATATTTCAAAATGATGAAGGACATTTGTATGTAAATTTAGACATGTAACACGAGGATCTTGGATGCGCTTAAAAGTAAGATTCTCCAAGTATTTATTATGAGTCATTTAGAAATAAATGTAAAATACTCTTAAAAAAATTTAATTAAATTGAAAGGTATACATTTATTGACAATGAGCATATTTAATAGGTTTTTAGTGTTTAATCAGTTTTGTATGGACAAAATTAAATATTGATGGAATATGTTTAGTCATTCTTGGTTGTAATTTCAACCTAACTTCCTCACTATTATAAATACATCAATTTACATGTTTATTTTTTTACTTTTACTTGATCATATTTAAAATTTACTATGGTGACTAGCTAATTGCCACGTTTGAGTGATTAACAAAAAATTAAAATTTTATTACAGACTGGAGAGATGTGAATCATCCTTTCATTTTCTCTGCTAGCAAAAACCTTTCCACATTCACTACATTCACCAGCCACGAGTTTACAACTATGCTAATTTACTCACATTTAAAATGGGAAAAAATGGCTCATACCAAACTACAAAATAAATAAACAGAAACTAGTGCCCTCCTGGTATACAAAGTACCCAAAATTCTTATATTGATATGAATATGCTCTTAAGCTATACAATATGTGTTACACATATTGTAGTTAATTTATATATTCTTTGCATAAAACTTAAAAAAATAGAATTTGTTTATATATAATATTTTTAATTTTTTAATTTAATAAAATTAAATTATAAAAACAATTATACTTATTTGTTATTTGTTTTAGTTAGGAGGGTTCATTCATTAGTGTAGAGCATGAGTTTATCATGCTTATTATTGGTCAATTAATGTATAGCATGAGTTTATCATTCTTATTATTGGTCAATTAATGTAGAGCATGAATTTATCATGCTTATTATTGGTCACTGCTCTACCTCTTAATTCCTTAAGACAAACCCCGTAATTAGGATAGGCAATAAGGATTTTCAGCAATTACATTTCTTCAGGAAAAAAAGAAGTTCTCACAACTTCTATATCATGTCATATTGAACTGTAAAATACCTTACATCCTTTTTAAATAACTTAACACTCAAAGTAATCTGCATACCGTCATACCTTGTCAATTAGCAAGATGGCAAATGTCACTTACTTTACATGCAGATGCACTCAGTATCAACGAGGGTTCCTCAGGAGATTGCTACGGTGATTATGTGATAAAATGTGAAGCAAAGAATACAGAGAAAGAGCAGAGCAGAAATATAATTCAGTATATTAGGAATGTAAGTGAAAAAGTACAGAATGCAAGTAAAAGAGTACAACAGAAAAGTGAAACTAGTTGAGCTAAATAGGCTCAAACAAATCAAGAAATGATAGTACAACTGACCATGATAGTTGGCAATGTATAGTTAGACTGTTGAGGTTACATTATATTTAACACTCCCTCTTAAACTCAACAGTTACAAACATCAGCACTGATGATGCCCAAGTGTTGTCTCTGAAAATCAAAAACAGATTTTCCCAGTGGCTTTGTGAAGATATCTGCAAGTTGATCTTGAGAGCCACAGAATTGAAGTGCAATATCACCATTATTGACTAGCTCGCGGATGAAGTGAAAACGAGTGTTAATGTGTTTGCTTTTCTTGTGAAACACATGATTTTTGGATAGAGCAATTGTTGAGGTGTTGTCATAGAAGATAGGAGTTGGATCCTTTTCTGTATGTGACATATCTTTCAATATTCTTCTCATCCACACAGCTTGGCAGGAAGCTGAGGTAGAAACGACATACTCTACCTCTGCAGAAGATATTGATACAATTGGTTGCTTCTTTGATGCCCACGAAATCAGGTTCGTGCCTAGGTGAAAAACATGTCCTGAGGTGCTTTTCCTGTCATCTAGGCTACCTGCAAAATCACTGTCTGTGTAACAAGAGAGTTGATTATTATCAGATTTAGTGTACCACAAGCCAAAATTGAGAGTTCCTGCAACATATTTCAGAATCCGTTTCACCATCTTCCAGTGAGAGTCTTTGGGGGATTCCATGTATTTGGAAACAAGGCTGGCTGCATACATAATATCAAGCCTAGTTGTTGTAAGATGCAACAAACTGCCTACTAAAATTTTGTACAGGGTAGGGTCCACTGTAGAGCCTTCATGTTTCTTGATCAATTTTGTGCCTAGGGGTATAGGTGTTTTTGCTGGATTGCATTCTTCTATGCAGAATCTTTTGATGATGTCTACTGCATACTTTTTCTGACAGACAAAAATTCCTTTGGTTGATTGATCAATCTCAATCCACGAAAAATATTTCATTATACCAAGATCTGTCATCTCAAACTCAGATTGCATGGCATGTTTAAAATTGGTTAATTCAAGATTTCCAGTATATATCATGTCATCAACATATAAACATACAATCAAAATTTTACCGTGTTGATCTGTTTTGGTGTAATGGCTCATTTTGGCTTCTGCTGAAACCACTTTTGATCAGGTAAGTGTCAATTATGTTGTACCAATCTCTTGGAGCTTTCTTTAAGCCATACAAGGATTTCTTCAACCGATATACTTTGGCTGGCTTCTCTTGGACTTCAAATCTAGGTGGCTGATCGACATAAACTTCTTCTTCTAAGAAACCATTCAAGAAAGATGACTTAACATCCATTTGGTATACTTTCCATTTATGTTGGGCTGCTATGGCCAATAGAGTCCTTACAGTGTCTAATCTTTCTACTGGAGTAAAAGTTTCACCATAATTAGTACCTGGTTGTTGTGAGAATCCTTTGGCAACAAGTCTTGCCTTGTGTTTTTCAATCTTCCCTTTTTCATTGAGTTTAGTTTTGTAAACCCACTGGACACTAATACTCTTCTTGTGTCTGGGAAAATCAACAAGATCCCATGTATTATTCTTCTCAATGGAGTCAATCTCTTAGTTCATGGCTTGAACCCAATGTGGCTCCTTAGCTGCTTCTTTAAAAGATGTAGGTTGACATGACATTAATGCAAAAAGATTGTGTTGTTCAATGTCATCCAACTGCTAATGGATTTCTCTCAAACTTCGAGTTCTCTGACTTGTAAGTTTAGAGGTTGAGTCTCTACTTGAATTTGAGTTATCCTGCAAATTTTCAGGTTGTCCTTGTACTTGCAATATTGGAAGTACAGGTTGAGGTATTGGTTGTCCTGAATTTTCTGTATTTTCAGAACTGGGCAACAATGGATTTTGAGTATCCATTTCCTGATTCTCAGATTCGTTCCAGAGTTGATTTTCTAGAAATTTTACATCTTTGTTGAGAATTAGTTTCTTTGAGATTGGGTTGTAAAGTCTGTAAGGTTTCGATGTTTCACTGTATCCAGTAAAGATACATTTCTCACTTCTATCCTCCAATTTCTTCTTTAATTTGGAAGGTATGTGAGTGTATGCTATGCATCCGAATGTCCTTAGATGTGCAACATTTAGCTTTGTCCCACTCCATGCTTCTTGAGGGACTTTCATCTTTAGACTTGTGGTTGGAGATCTATTCAAGAGATAAGCTGAGCATGCTACTGCTTCAGCCCAAAAAGTATTTGACAAACATTTCTCTTTGAGAAGGCTTTTGGCCATGTTCATTATTGTCTGATTCTTCCTTTCAGCCACTCCATTTTGTTGTGGAGTATACTTGGTTGTAGCTTGCATGATAATGCCTTGTGATTTGCAGAAATTTGCAAATTCGTTGGAGTTGTATCTCCTCGGATTCCATCTGACTTGAGTACTTTTATATATTTTCCACTCTGCTTTTCAGCTTCTTCTTTGAATTCTTTGAATTTTGCAAAAGTTTCAAACTTGTTTCTGAGAAAATAGATCCAGATTTTTCTGCTAAAATCATCAATAAACGTTAGAAAATAAAAGCTACCACATATGGAATTTGTTTGCATTGGTCCACATAGGTCAGTGTGAACAAGTTCAAGATGTTGTTTGGATTGAGTGGAGGACTGTGGAAAACTGGTTCTCTTATGTTTTCCAAGTATGCAAGACTCACATGGGGAATTTTGTTCTATGAAGATAGGAAGACCTTTGACCATGGAGTGCTTCTGTAGAAGACTGAGACTCTGAAAGGGTAGATGTACAAATCTTGTATGCCAAACCATAGTTTCATTTGGAGTGGTTGCACTTTGTGCATATGGTTGGATTAGATTTGCAGTTCTGAGGGTCAGGGGAAACATCCTATTTCGAGTCATGTGGATTTCATAAATCAATTTTCTGTTGGGGGTTTTATCATATATACTACAAGATGATCCCTCAAAAATTACCTTATAGCCATGTTCAATGAGTTGTCCTACACTTAGCAGATTATGTTTCAGATCTGGAACATGATAGACGCTGTTTATGTCTTTCTTTACATTTTGTTTAGTAAGAATAGGTATAGTTCATTTTCCTTGAACTTTGACTAAGGAATCATTTCCAAGTGTAATATCAGATGAAATTGAAGAATCAATGCATGAAAGTAAATCTTTGTTACCTGTCATGTGATTGCTACATCCACTGTCTAGCAACTAGAGATATTTAGGTTGTTCTTCAGTCTTGTGGCATGAGAGAAACATACCTCTTGAGGTTTCTCCCGTATGATTTGACACATGTGCTTTGCCTGAGAGATGATCTTCTTGCTTCTTCCTGCATTCAAATTCATAGTGCCCATACTTTTTGCAGTAATAGCATTGTATGCTTGATTTGTCATTTGATCTTCTCCCTCTGCCTCTTTGAGGCTGAAAATTCTGATTCTGGTGCTGTTCTCTGTGACCTTGGAAATTTTGATTCTGGTTCTATTGTCTATTACCTCCACTTGAGTGTTGGTTACTTCTAATACTCCCTCGTCCTTGATGACCTCTGCCTCTTCCTCTGCCTCTCTCTTTGCTGAAGGAGAATTGAGTTTCGAAGGCATTTGTGATTCACTCATCTGTGAGATGCAGTCTGGTTTCATGTGTCACTAGGGAACCAATTAGTTCATCTGTTGAAAAACATGACAGATCCTTGGATTCAAGGATTGCTGCAACAACCATTTCGAATTTCTTTGGTAAACTTCTAAGGACTTTCTCAACTATACGTTGATCAGTGATGGCTTCACTAGTAAACCTGATCTGGTTCACTATCCCTATGACTTTGGTCATAAACTGATCCACATTTTCAGACTCTGTCATTCTTAAAGTCTCAAATTGTGTCCTCAAGGTCTATAGTTTGACTGTTTTGACCTTGTCATTGCCTTGGTAGGCTGATTTAAGGATGTCCCAGGCCTGTTTTGAAGTACCAACGCCTGTGATTTTTGAGAAAATCGAGTCATCTACTGAATTTTTAATCCAGAATTTGGCTTTATTCTCTCTGTTCCTCTGTGTTGCCTGAGCAGTTCTCTGTTGGTTTGTCATGGCAGAAAGGCCTGCTGGATCTAGTTCCACATATCCCAGATCCACTGGATCCCAGGACTCTTGTGCTTGCAAGAAGGATGCCATTCGAAGAGACCAAAACTCATAATTCTTTCCAAGAAGAATTAGACTTTGAGTTGGTCCTAAATTGCTAGACATGGCCATCTTTAAAGATTTTTTTTAACAAAACAGAAGAGAAAAACAATTGTTAGAAAATTTCGTGTTTACTTGTTTCCTGTGTGTAAAACCGGGTCTTCTAATTTCTTGCAGTGACTTTGGACCGAAAAAAAAATGCGGTGTAAACCACTTCTTTGACTTCGATCAAGCTCGATCTAACTATCCGAGTGAAAGCTATACTAATTCAGGGCTCTGAGCTATGTTCTTTAGCAACAGTAATACTACAGCAATTGTAGCCCCTTTAATGGAGGAATAGGGATTTCTGAGCTTACTCGAGAGCCAAAGAAAGTTTAGCTTTGCATATGACCGTGGGAAGAAAAAACCAGGTGCTATGGGCTTTCGCATTTCGACGTTGAAGGTAGCAGTTCCTTTGAATAACCGAAATGTGAAATTGCTTCAAGGATCAATGATCCTTGTTGATTTGAGATCAATGACTCAGATTATTTCAAAATTTCGCGTATTGCGAGTTCACGAGACTCTCGCCTCTGATTTCCCGGTAGCCGAAATCGCGATGGCACTTGCATTGACGGTCCAGATCCTTTCGGGATTTCGTGAATCGGTATTTCATGTCTCTTGAACTCTCGTCACGATGTTCTCCAAACCCCGAACTCTGAAATGCCGAAATTTTGATGGCACTTGGTTCTGCTGCCACCTATCCTCTGAGATGGACGGTCCTGATTCTCTGGCAAAATATTCTTTCCCCAGTCTTCACCTTCATTCTCCCAGTGCCAAAAAAAAATGTTGATGGCTTCCAGAGCTTCGCCACCTGCAACTCAAGATCCAACGGTTGGAGTGATTTTGTGATTTCAAGATTTCGTGTATCGGGGTATGGAGTGCAGTCTCCTCTGCTCATCCAAATCCCGATTCTCGATTTCACGATAGCGTCAGATCGACGATGCATGATATTTCTCGATCCAACGGTTCATATCGAGTCATGATTTTACGATTTGTGAATTCTCACTGCAGTTTTCTCTGACCTTTACTCCCTATGAGTCAACGAAATGCCAAGATCTCACCACGTGTCCTCCTTGATGGATAGTCCCAATGATTTCGAGATTTCATGACTTCGCAAGTCGGCTTTTCTCTTGTGTGCTCTAGAGGACTAAACCTTGTGCACTTTCTCGTGGATCAGACGGCTATCGGTCCTCTACGCTAAATTTGATGGTTGAAAATCTTTTTCCTTTTCTGCGTGCTCCTTGTCCTTTCTGAACTCGATTAACGCCTCGTATCTGTTAGTAGGACCGATCTTACGGCTGCATTTGCTTATCCTTTGCTTCTTTAGCGTGTTCTTTGTTGTTCTTGCAAAGAGTTTCTCCCGAAGCAGGAAATTCGTGAATCTTTCATGAATTTGAAAGACTTTCACAGATTCTTTAACTCTTTCTGCCCTCTGCAACAGACTTTCACGAGTTTGTGAGAATTTTTGAATTCTTTAAACGTTTCTTCCTTCTGTAATGATCTTTCACGAATTTGAAGGAATTTTGTGAGATCTTTAAATGTTTCTTCCTTTTGCAGCTCTAACTCCTTAATCGTTTGAGTGAATTGCACTCTACTTCCTCATGTGTTCTTTCTGCGACGTTCTTTTGAGTGGATGGTAGACTACGGATTTCTCTCCAAGCTTTGTGAAGAATCTCGCATCCTATTCTCTTTTTCACAGTGTAAGCGTTGTGCTTCTTTGGATCGGGTTGCTCTCCAGATTATGCGAAGAGGCTTACTGCTGAAGCTATGATACCATGATAAAATGTGAAGCAAAGAATAAAGAGAAAGAGAAGAGAAGAAATAGAATTCAGTATATTAGGAATGTAAGTGAAAAAGTACATAATGCAAGTAAAAGAGTACAACAAAAAAGGGAAACTGGCTGAGCTAAATAGGCTCAAGAAAATCAACAAATTATAGTACAGCTGGCCAGGATAGCTGGCAGTGTACATTCAGACTGTTGAGGTTACATTATATTTAACATTATGCACTAAGCGATGAACAATGACCACGATCATCCCACCAGAATAGAGATGAAATTGACCTCACTGTGAAAGTTCTCTCTAGCAAAACAAGCGCCTGCAATTTTATGGTATTTAGTGTTGGTTGCAACAAAGCCCTCTGGAATGCTCCCAATGTCCACATAAATGTCATTTTCTTGGAGGACTTGAATTGGAGTGGGGAAATTGTGAAAATCGAAGCAACAATAAAGGATCTAGAATTGCCATTTGCGTTGGATTAATTATTTGACTCTTTCTTGTGCTAGTGTTTTTCAATTGTTGTGATGCTTGAAGATGGTCTTCCATAACTTCACAGACTCGGATTTACAATGCGTAGACTTTTCTTAGCACAATGCAGTAGCAAAGATCGGGAAGTTAAATTCTTTGTTGCTGAGCTCTCGGGACTTACCGTGCAATTTTGAGACTACACAATACTCTGTGTGCTGTGATGATAACACTAACAAAATAATTTCTGAAATAAATTATTTATGTGCTACTTTTATCACATAAACTCACATGTATACTTTCTATGCAGATTCAAGAACATATAAAGCTAACTTAAGCTTGAGTAGAAACAACGAGAATGTATTTTCAAAGTGTTTGAACACAACAAAAGTCAGAAATACTCATAATTATATCAACACACAGATACATGATATATTACCAACTTGAATATTGTGTTAAGTTGTACAAAATACAAAACCGTGCATAGTTTCAGCACCACAACTTCTGTAGACTTTTAGTAAAATAGAGCATGTGCTCTCAAACTTATGAGACTGCTTACAAAACTGTTGTTGCTTTTAACTATCAACTATCCCACTACTTCTCTCTGTGTATCTATCTAAATCTACTCTTTACAGAATCGAAAATATAAATACTAAGACTGAGACTTCTTGAATAGGCAAACCAACTTAAACATTTAAGACAACAATAAATTTGACTAACTCTATTTGCATAACAAAGCTCGAGAAAGATAATGATCGACTCATTTAATAGCACTCATGTTAACACTCATGATTTTCATGTCTGACTAAATAACATCCCTGCTTTCCGTGACAGACAAAGTTGGTGTAAGCGTAAAGCTCATGGCTTGTAATTAATATTTCCAACACTCCCCCTTAATTATAAGTAGGTGGGATTACAAAATACAAAATTTATATCAAAAACTTAAATCGACTTGAACTGTCAAATATTTGAGACTCCACTGAATCCTAGACAATTGCACAGTTTTTGAAATGTATCTCTTTCCAAGGATTTTGTAAATATATCCGCAATTTGTTCTTTAGACCTGCAAAACTCTAAGCAAATTTCTTTGTGATTCACCAATTCTCTGATAAAATGATACCTTGTATCAATGTTCTTGGTTTTCGTGTGAAACACATGATTCTTGGATAGTGCGATAGTGAAATTGTTGTCACAAAACATTGTAGTTGGTTTCTGTTGTTCCTGCAACAAATATTTTAACATTCTTCTCATCTAAACAGCTTGACAAGATGCACTTGTAGCTGCGACATACTTAGCTTCATCTGAAGAAATAATCACAATGGGTTGTTTCCTTGATTCCCATGATACTATACCTGTTCCAAAATGAAATGTATATCCAAAGGTACTTTTCCTGTCATCTATGCTACCTCCACAATCATTGTTAGTGTATCCAATAAGTCTAAAATATTCTAAAGTAGAATACATAATGCCAAAATATTTTGTTCCATTCACATATCTCAAAATTCTTTTTCCTTCCTTCCAATGGGATTATTTTGGAGTTTCCATGAACCTTGAAATTAGGCTCATTCCATACATAATATCATGCCTTGTTTCTATCAGATACATAATGCTTCCTACCAACCTTTTAAACATAATGGGATCCACTTTAGATCTTTCATCTTCCAAGTGCTTAACTTCAATCATGTTATGAAAGGTGTTGGGGTTGCTTTGGAATTCAACATATTGAATCTTTTCAAAATTTCATGCGCATATTTAGATTGTAAAATAAATATACCAGCTTTGCACTAGTGAAATTCAATACCCAAAACATATCTCATAAGCCCCAAATCAGTCATTTCAAATTCATCCTTCATGACGGACTTAAATCCTTCTATGCCAAAATCACTTGTAAAAATCAAATCATCCACATATAAGCAAACAATTAACATATTACCTTGTTGATTTACTTTGATGTACAATGTTGACTCACAATCACTTCTTTGAAATCCATCCTGAGTGAGATAGGAATCTATGCGACTGTACCAAGCTCTAGGAGCTTTCTTTAATCCATACAATGCCTTCTTCAATATGTATAATTTGTTTTCTTGTATTGGAATCTCATAGCCTTGTGGTTGTTCCACATATACTTATTCATATAAATGACCATTCAAAAATGTTGACTTTACATCTATTTGATAAATATACCACTTATTCTGCGTAGCAATAGAAAACACAGTTTTGACTGTGTCCATGCATGCAACTAATGCAAATGTTTCTTTGAAATCTATTATAGGTTGTTGTGTAAAACCCCTTGCAACTAATATTTCCTTGAGCTTTTGCACATTTCCATCCACATCTTGCTTAGTTTTATAAATCCATTTGACACTTATCACATCCTGTCCTCAGGTACATCTACCAATTTGCATGTATGACTGTTCTCTATGCATTTAATTTCTTCATCCATGGCTTGTGCCCATACATCATCTTTGACATCTTCTTCAAAATTTAATGGATCATCTATTTGTGAAAACATAGCAAAGACTGAAAAATAATTTGATATATAAATATTATATATTTCACGCAAAATTATTTTCTTCCTTGGTAACATAGTTGCTAATGTTGGATATTTATATGTAGAACTACTCAGATTGCTTGCTGGAGTTTGTTGCACTCTAGATGTGGACTGTACACCTGCAGATCTAACTGGAGTAGTTTGCAGTGTGACTTGTGTCACAGTTCCAGGAGTGGAAGGTATTGCGCTCTGACTTGTACTTGGTATTTGAACTACTTCATATTCCATGTCATCATGCCCCATAGCATCAATAATTTTAACTGTCATTTATCTGTTTCCATCCCATGCTTCATTCTCCACAAATTGGACATCACGATTGATTATGACTTTTCTTGCAATAGGATCATACATCTTGTATGATTTTTTATCTTCAAAGTATCCAACAAATATACATTTATGTCCTTTGTTATCTAAATTATTTCTCATCTCATCTAGAACATGTGCATATGAACACAACAAAAAATGTTTAAGTGTGCAACATTATGCTTCATACATGTCCAGGCTTATTGAGGAATTTTGTTTTTCACACTCTTTGTCGACAATTTGTTCATGATGTACACTACAATTTCTACTGCCTTATCCCAATACTCATTTGACAAATGTTTGGTTACCAACATATTGAACGCCATCTCCATGATGGTTTGATTTTTATTTTCCGTGACACCATTCTATTGTGGTGTATACTGTGTGGTAAATTGTATGTTAATTCCATGAACTTTACAAAATTTCAGAAATTATTTTGAAACATATTCACCACCTCTATCAGTTCTTAGAACCATGATATAATAACCACTTTTCTTCTCCACAAGTGATTTGAATTTCTGAAAAAAACCAAATGCATCAGATTTATGTTTTAGAAAATAAATCCATGTTTTTCTTGAGAAATCATCAATGAATGTAAGAAAATAGGTACTTCCTCCTATATACAATGTTTGCATTAGTCCACAAATATCTGAATGTACAATTTCCAATGAATATTTTGCTCTATATGACTTGCCAACTGGAAATGACTCTCGATGTTGTTTTCCAAATATGCAGCCTTCACATATTCTTTCTAGATTTTCAATTAGTGGTAAACCTTTCACCATATCCTTTGTATTTAGAAGCTTCAGACCTCCAAAATTTAAATGTCCAAATCTGAAATTCCATAGCCATGAATCATCCCACTCTTCAGATTGGAATGTTGCCTAAAACTTTACACCATTTTCTTCTTCTTTCTTGAAACTGCGTGCACTAACTTCTTCGCTTTCTTCTTTAAATATAGTGTCAGAATGCTCATATTTTTCTTCATAGACAGCTTGCGTTGTTTTTCTCTTCATGGATGGATTCAATGTCAATGGAAACATTATGTTTCTTTCCATCCGAGTTCTTGTAATAAGTTGGTTTCTTGGATATCTGTCCAAAATCACATAGTGATTATCTTCCATGTAGATTCTATACCCTTTTTGTAACAGTTGTCCTCTGCTCATAAAATTTTATTTTAGGTTAGCAACATAATATACATCAGGCATGAATTTTTGCTCCCCCTTTTTAGTTAAAATGTTAATAATACCTTTACCTAAGACAGTGACTTGGGTATTGGTTCGAAGTGTAACTTTAGTTTGGACCGTCTTATCCAAACTAGACAATAGTTATAAGTTTCTTTTCATGTGATTACTGCAGCATGAATCTAAATACCATATGTCACATGGACTTATTGAGCAACATTTCATTTAAATAGTGAGACTATAGGCATTGCTTCAATGTGCGCCATAAACATAGGACTGGAGGGAGCATTTGCACTGTTTGACTGATATTGACTTTACTTATTATGATTATAATGTCTCTTCCTGCATTCATATGCATAACGACCATACCTTTTATAGTAATGGCATTGAATATTTGATTTATTAAATATCTCATCACTTGACTGACTGATGTTTTGATTTTGACCTCTGCCACCAGTATTTGCAGTATTTCTACTGAATCCACCTCTAGAAAAACTGCTTTCTTTGCCTCTAGATTTATCTCCCCCCCTTCCTCTTCCATGACTTATAGATGGTTGTGTGGAAAATGCATTTTCTAATGAAATATTTTATCTATTCAATCTGTGTTCATGATTAATGAGGGAGGCTTGCAACTCATCTAGACTAAACTGACTCAGGACTTTGTTCTCTTCCAAAGTCACAACAAGAGTATCAAATTTAGGAGGAAGAATCATGAGTACCTTTTCAACAACCTTTCTATCCTCTATGTTTTCTCCATGATACTTAATCTAATCTATCATGACAATAACATGGGTGTAAAAGGATTCTACTGAATATGTGTCTTTCATTGACAGAGTTTCAAAATCTCTTCTAAGAATTTGTAATTTAGAAGTCTTGAATTTGTCCATACCTTGATAATAAGTTTGTAATATGTCCCATGATTCCTTGGATTTCTTTGTTGATGCTACTCTTGGGAGTATGCTCTCATGCATGGCTTGATGTATGTAAAAAATTGTCTTTCCATCCTTCTTCCTTTGATCTTTCAAAGCATAATTCTCATCTTGTGTGAGTGCATTGTATGCTTCATTATCTATTGGTTCCACATAGAATTTTTCAACTATCTCTCATACATCTTGACCCCAAAATAGTTCCTTCATGGTCAAGGACCATAACTCATACTTTTTTCTTGTAAAAGTGTGGGGGTTGTAGATTTGAAGTAGAAGCCATGATTTCACCTCACAACTGAGTTGTTCTCTTTAATACTTCTCTTGAAAATTACTCTGATAAACTTGCTCTGATACTAGATCTCTGATCTACAATGCACAAACTTTTCTCATCGTAGTGCAATAGAAAAGACCATGTAGTTAAATTCTTCATTGTTGAGTTCTCAGGACTTACCGTGCAGTTTCTAGAATGCACAGTAGACTAGGTGCTGTGATGATAACAATAACAAAATAATTTCTGAAATAAATTATTTCTATGCTACTCTTAGCACATAAAATTACATGTATACTTTCTATGTAGATTCAAGAACATATAAAAATAATTTAATCTTGCACAGAAATAGAGAGAATGTATTTTCAAAGTGTTTGAACACAACATAACTAAAAAATACTCATATGTATATCAACACAGAGATACATGATATATTACCAACTTGAATACTATGCGCACTTACAAAATATGAAACTGTACAGAGTTTTGGCACCACAACTTCTGCAGGCATTCAGTAAAACAGAGCTTGCGCTCTCAAACTTCTCAGACTCCTTACATAACTGATGGTGCTTCTAACTATCAAATATATCACTACTTCTCTCCGTGTATCTGTCTAAATCGACTCTTTACAGACTTGAAAATGCAAATACTAAGACTGAGAATTCCTCAATAAGCAAACTGACTTAATCATTTAAGACAACAATAAATTCGATTGACTCTATCTTGATAACATAGATCGAGAAAGATAAAGATTGACTCATTTAATAACGCTCCTTCTAACACTCTTGCTTGTCGTGTTTGATTGAATAATGTCCCTGCTTGTCATGACAAATAGAGTTAGCGTAAGCGTAAATCCCACGACTTGTAATTAATATTTCCAACACACAACGCTTAGGGAGAATAGACAATGAGATCAATAAATTTTGGAGTGAGTTGGTTGAAAATGGGCATGATCCCTCGACCCATGCACCCATAGAAAAATCCAATATCGCTGCACTAGCGGAGTCTAAGGTGTGCAGAAGGTAAGATCTCCATAGAGTCATTTCTCATGTTCTCTAATTCTAGTGTTCAAACCGATAAGAGGAAATAATTCGATTCAAACATATGGCGAAAAAACATGGCTGCATGCGACTGAATCCATTGTCTTGACTCTTCTTGCTCTGATGCATGAGAAATCTATGTTTCCTTGACTATTTTCTCTATTCTATTTTTCCATGCTTATGATTTTGTTTTAGTTGAGTGTAATTCATATTATGATGTAATTTACTTCTTATGGGATATTTTGATTGATTTCATATGTAAAATTAATAGTTTATTCTGATTGGTCAAAAAAGGTTATATATGCATTCTTAGATTGGTTAAAAAAGGTTAGACATGCATTATTAGAGTATAATTTCCTTCTATGGTAATATTTTATTTAATATATCAAATATACATTTTAACTCTGGATTTGTCATGCGTCTACAAGCATGTAATCCTTGGAGATGCAAACATCTTCTCAAGTTTTGTACTCTAAAAAAAGGTTTGCAACTCGAGGGATTTAATGCCTCTTGACACAAGATAGATTTAGATTTAAGATGGATCTGCATTGATAATGTATATATGTACCACCTGTTAACTTCATGTTGAGCACTAAAAAAATTGCACATCTCCCTCATACTCAATACACCATTCAAATGTTTTAAGTATAAGAGTTTTTTACTTTCAATTTGATAAGTTGATATTGAAATATTTTACTTGTTAGTAATATTTTTTTGAATAACATGTGTTAAATCCATATTAAGAATTGAAATAATTACACATCTCTCTCATATGGAGAAGAGTTTTTTTTATTTTATTTCAATTACTCTCTTTGTATATAAAGTTGATATAAAATTATTTTACTTAACGTGATGTTGACGGGTGGGAATTCACCCGACAACAACAAGGGGTACTCCCTGACATACAGTCCCAACTGGACTATACACTGTTTGAAATATGAGTCCCATCCAGAATTTGCTCCAACTACCATTTGTTTCTATCTTTTGCTTTTCTTCCCGGTTACGGTCTGATGTATTGATGGGGGGCATATGGATGGTGAGAATGAAACACAAAGATTTACATGAAGACTATGTATGTAAAGACAACTAATCTATTACTAATCTATGGTAACCTATCCTAACTAGGAGCACACTAGAGTAAACAGTGAGTTATAAATGCAACCAAAATCTTACACAACTTTTATACAATTAGCTACAACAAAAGAGCAAGATTGGAGACAAGTGCATACAAATGTATATAATCAGATTAATCGAGATCACAACCACGCATACATTAATAACCCACAAATCTCAAGGAATTAAAATATTCAAAGAAACATCAATAATTGCATAATGACAAAGATTGTATGAGAATCAATCTACAACAAACAAACATTCTTACACTCCATAGAAACAATAGTTATCTTCACTTGAAGTAGTTCAAAGATCCAATCCATTTCTACACATAATTCCTTCTATAATATATTGGCCCAGAGGACTTCTCAATATTAGTTAACAAAGTATATGTTCTCAAAAAAATTCTTGGGTCTATACAATGCTTGAAAAGCCAAAAAGTCCATAGCAAATGAGCTTCTATCCTATTTTATACAAAAATTAGTAACTCCCATGTGTCCTTTCGTATTCTTCTTGAAGATGCAGCTACAAAAATGGTTCATCTTCCCTTCCCTAATGAAAAGTGTGCAGAGAGGGACGAAATTTAGAGTAGTTAGGAAAATGACGAAATAAAGGGCATGTGTCATGTCATGAGGAAAATGACGACATAAAGGGCAGGTCGTCCAAACTTCCAACTGGTCATAGAATGACATGATCCTCCTGTATGTCAGCTTCTCTACTCTTGCATTGTTAAGAGAAATACTTTCATCAAGGGTGCTCATATCCTTCTCTAACTTTGTCATGAAATCTTGCACCATCATATGAATCTTTACTAGTTGTAGCAGATGTTAATCAATAAGGTCGATGGAGACGAAGGTAGATGCTTCAACTATTTATTTCCTTTTATTTGTGTTGTTCTCAACTGCACTTACCATTTCTTTCGCTACTAGGCTCTTTCCAAGATCATCTAACATTGGAAGGTGTCCATTTCTGATTAGTTCATGAGTTTATTTATGGATCCTTGAACATATTTTTATATATTTTGTTACTTCTGTATCAACTTTTTGTCCTATATGTTGGCAATGATCTAATCCACACAAATCAATATTTCTCCCATATTTTGACGGTCTATAAAAATCATGAGGTGCATCAGGATTTTCCTCTATCCATCTATCTATGTCAACTATACGTTTGTGGATAGTGTTGTAATGTGCCAACTTCATTTTTATATGGTTTTTTTGGCCAATGACTATTGCATACACATCTTGGAAAAGGTGTAGATGAGCATACATATAAATAATGGAATCTTCCAAGTCATTTCTAACCTTCTCGGCACTGAAATTGAAGCTTTGGAGGCTTCTCTCATCAACCTTACCTACTGAAGCTTTTCCTCGAGTTCCCTAATCTTTAACTCCTTCTCCTCATTTTGTTTGCATAACCTTTGTATGTTATCTATATTGGCATCCATGAATGCATAATCGGCTCTACATGTCGCCACATGATCCTTTCTAACATCTCCCGTGACTGTTACTTGAGTGACAACTGAGATAGGAACCCCTTCCATCAATGGCATCTTCTTAACTTGTTTTTGAACAATCCTACTACGTTTACTGTCATACATGAAGCTTCTAAGATCTATCACTTCAACTGGTTTGAATGGATCCTAAAGTCCAAGGCCTAACCTACTATCTGTTGTATCTTCCTTTGTGCATGTGGTAGATGTTATTGGGATATATACATCCATGGGGTGTTTTCCATCCCCTCTGATTTCCACATTTTTATTTTTCCTCTCTTCCTCAACAGACTTATTGACCGCTTCCTTTTTTTCTTTCTCTTCTAGTTCTGTTTCTACACTTGCTACTTATTCTAGCTATATTTCTCTTTCTACAACATCTTTCACTTCAGCTTCATCTTTGGATTTTTATTTTTTGGCCTCAACCTTTGGTTTCTTCTTGCCATCATTCTTCTTTCTTAACACCTTTTCTTTATCTCTCCTCTTTTTATCTGCTGGCATTTCTTCCTCCTCGAAAGATACTAAATGAGTTTAGATAGAGATGGGAGAATATCTTGTGGCTTCGTCATGTTCTGCTTCTTTTCTGGCCAACTTCCTTGCTTCTTCTTCGTCGACGATCGTTCCCTTTGGCTGGCCACATCTATTGGAAATGACTTTGTCGTATGTTCTGGAATTTTTATGAACCTCCTCTTCTTCCTAGAAATCAGTAGTACACTCATAAGGGAGCCTAATGCTATTGAAGTGTTCCCTTAGTATATTTATTATTATAGGATATTGTATTCTGAATCTCTCTTCTCCAAAGTGATAGGAAAATAATATTTCCACCTCTTCTTGGGCTTGTTTGGTATTCTTGAAGAAATAGTTTTCGACGTATAAAGGTAGTGGGGCCATATTACTTTCTTTAGCCTATACAACATTCCTCCAAGCCCATGTATAATAGTTTGGTACACTACTTCCTAAAGAAATAGACTTTCAGGTACAAATCTTGGAAGTAGGTGAGGAAGGTTCATCACACCATATACCCTTATATAAGTTCCATGCTCCATTATATAACAATCCCTGGTTCTTCTTATGAGTGATATGGATTTGTCTGTCATACAAGGGGGAGTGGTGCAAAAGATGAATTCATATAAAGGAGTGAGGAAGTGCTCACAAATTATTTGGTATTCTATACAGTATTTGTTCTCCCATAGCACTTTGAAATAGATGTGGATTGCGACATCGGTTGGTAACCAACTCCACCCCATATTTGGATACTTGTGGGCTATGCACATTATGTCCAGGAGGTACGAGGACATATGGAAACTGGGAAATTTTCCTAGTTGTTCTTACGTTACTATAGATATGGAAACAATGATATTTTCATACAATATATCTTCCCAATTGAATGAAATGCCCACATCCGTGCATAAACAAATCAAAGGCATGTATGATAGGGAGAATTGAGTTGTGTCTGATTCGCCGTATAACCTGCACAACATTTCCACCAAATAATGATAGGGTTTCCTTAAGTTAGTCGTGGGGTATCGACTCTTAGGAATTTATTTAAATTTATTGTCTTCCCTATACCATTTGAGAAACATGTCTTTTGGCTTATATTCAAATTCAATGAGGATATTTCTATCCAATATTTTATTACCTTCTTCAATGTGATATCATTTAGCTAGAAATTATGGTTAAAATGAAGCAATAGGTTCCTTTCATGCATTGAAAACATATCATCTATTTATGTCAATGTTATTCAAAATACATGAAATGGTGTATGCACAAGGGAAGACCGTTGGATGTGATTCCACCTTGAAGATCCTTGATTTTATGATATTCTTGAATGCCTGGATTTCATCTGGCTCTTCCTCTTCTATAGAGAAATTTGACTTCTTAAACATGCAGTACACTCCTCCCCATTTTAGAGTCTCTCCATCCTTTTATATAATTCCATATGTATTGTCATATGTAGCCCTGAGAATATCTACCTCTTCTATTTTTTGAGAGCTTCCAGAGGTCTCACTTCTAGATGCCTTACCTGTTGTCTTCTTCCATGGTGACATGTTTGAACCTGCCAAAAATATAAGTTTAGGACATATAACAAGATGTAATGTACCAGTTTAAATGAAACCTAAAATATTGAAAGTAGACAATGCTTAAGCACCTTGGTAAAAATTTGGAGGCGAAAGGATAGATGTTAGTCTTGAAATTCGAAATAAGAAGCTAAAGGATTAACTTATCTGATATAGATCAGAGAAGTTATTATTAAGTGTTCTGATAAAAATGAAAAAACAATGTGATCGAAAAATTTAAGGACAACCCCTCTAATCACATCGAAGGAGTTAGTATTAACTCCTCCGATGAGGTCATAGGAGTTAATCCCTACTTCCCCTATGGGTCATTGGAAGAACCTATCATAATGATCTAGAATTGGATCCAGGAGCTTGATGGAGCTCAGAAAAGCCTAAAAATAAAAGTGTTTAGAATGTTTTCAAAATCGACGTGTGCGTAGGCCTCGTCGATACGAACCCAACACAACTTGAATGAGCTCAAACATATGTCGTATGCTGTAGATATGATGATTTGTTCATTTTTCCAAACAGACAAAAAAATGATGATTGTACAGTTTGTACAGTGCTACATGGAAGCTGACTGTACAGGCCCTATGGTCATACCACTGACATGGTAGGCACAATTGGCATTGACATGGTAGCATATATAGGTGACATGTGGAAGTTTGACTAGGAATACAAATGAATTATGTTTTGGGTAGGTACAGGTGGACCAATCCGGGACTGACACGTGTCACGATGTATGTACTACATGTGACAGATAGTGACTAGGAAAGTTGTGCTGAGAGGGCAGACAAGTGGTAGACAAGTTGACCATTTATCATTTGACAAGTGGCATAGGCTTTGGAGAATGGTGAGGTGCCACGTGGACCATACATGGGTTTCCATGTGGCACCCATTGGTTGGCTAATGTTTTTATGCAAAATTTTGGACTCTATGAGGTTCGATTGTATGACCTCTCCATCGAGCTAACGACTTGGTAGGGTCGAGCTAGCCAGCCAACCCGCATTTGGTGCTTATTATCCATGGCATAAATATTATATGTAAGTTTTAATACATGGTATGTCTGGGCGGAAAAGGGCTATGGTTTAGCCCCCTGCCCTCGGCACAAAGCTACATGAGACCACATCCATAGACCTGTGGCTTATTCCTTTTTGGTGCACACGTGATTTAAAACCGTTGGCACAAATGCTATAGACTAACTATGGTTTCATAACCATCCCCATATGACTCTATCTTGTTGGAACTTGGCGAGGGTGTATAGAGGTTAGCCCCGATTGGTCGGTCTAGTCCGCCGACCAAGGGCATAACCGTGGGCCTAGAATCCGAGGGATAATCCAACAGGTAGCGCATGGGTGGATGGGGTTTGGCCACATGGTCTATGCATGCGACCAAGGTGCTAAATCATTGGGGGCTATACCCATCTGGAGCACATGGAGTAGGGGGTCGTGGGCACATGGCCTTACATACGAACAAGAGTGGAGTTTGGGGGCTGAAGACCAGGGGGATAACGCACCCATTTTAAGTGCTTGGCCACATGGAGATCCTCCATACAACTAGGATCCAAGGAAAAATGGGTTGCACCCTATTTAATTGCATTTTTTGGGTTATGAACTTTATTATAGTGATTTTTGTTGATTTTATTCAGCGTTTTTGGAGATTTTTGGCCAATATTGGGGGATATTGGGCCCTTTTTGAGGCTAGATCTTGGGGGGAAGTTGGGATATGGTTACCAACTTCATATCTATATAAACCAAGGCTTATTGAATCCAAGGGAGGAAATTCAGAGCAGGTTTATGCTGAAGATTTTCCAAGCCAAATCCATTTTTATGCAGGGAAGCTATTGAGGAGCGCACCTTTGCGGGCCATTTCTGGGAGCTCTGGTCATCCAATTTTAGTGTCATTTCTTTTGTTGGGTTTGAGAGATACGGTAGAACAAGAATATATTCATTTTTTAACATTTTGGCACTGTTGTGATGCCATTTTAAATATTTGAACATAAATAAGAAAGCCTCACCCACTGAGACAAAGGCCCGAAGACGTAGGCGAGATTGTCGAACTCCGTTATCACTTTGGTGTTCTATGGTTTGTTGTTATTCTTGATTTATTTCATATCTATATATGTGCATATGGTTGTGATGTTTCTTCTATAATTATTCCTCTTTCATTCAGCTTCCTAATTGGTTAATAAAGACATGCTTAATAACTCAACCATTGTCATTTAAAAGATATTTTCAGGTCAAGTGGTATCGAAGCAGTTTGACATTTGGATTTGAGTTTTGCATGTTAACCAGGGAAAATATAAATCATGGTGAAGGTGATCTTGTTGAAAATAATCCATTGATTGGATTGAGAAACAGAACTTCTCAAAGCAAGAAGATGGCTTCGGAAGAGGGACTTTCTCAGGATGAGAAAGAGTTTCGAAAAATTTTCTTCACCATGTCGAATATGGTGAAGGTTTTGTATGAGGATTACTTGGAACAAAATAGACCAGTTCTTGGTGAATCTTCAAAGGGAAAAAGTTAAGAAGGAGAGGAGCCTCCTCAAATTCCTCCTTCACTTCCATCTTCACCTCATACTTCTCCTTCTTCTTCAAGTTTAAGTTCTAAATCCAATGCAAAGAAACATGTTCATAAACATAAGAATGAAATGCCTTTATTAAAACTTGATGTTAAATTCGAATTACCCATGTATGATGGTGAATTCAATGCAAAGAGACTTGACAATTGGGTCAGACAGATGGAGGTTTATTGCAGTGTGAAACAAATCAAGGATGAGGCAACTCAGATCAAGTTGGCATCACTTAGACTTGCAGGAACAACACCCATCTAGTGGCAAAGCAAGTTGCAAAATGGCACACAACAACTGGTAATGTATTTACATCATGGAAAAGTTTTATTTCGACACTTAGAAAGCAATTCTATCCTTTGGGCTATAAGGAGAAAGCATTAATTGAATGGAAATATCTTAAACTAAGAAAATGACAAAAAGTGCAAGAATACACCGATGGTTTTCATAAAATGGCATTGATGTTATATATTCCTTTACATACCCAAGAAAATCTTATGAAGTATATAGGAGTTTTAACTACACATATTTGAAATACTGTATTCAAGTTTGGACCAACTAATATTGATGAGGTTTCTATTCATGCGACATACATGATTGAAGCATGGAAAACAGGTGTTGGTGTATCAGGGGAATCATCTTCAAGGAAAGAGGAAAAAAAGAAGTGGCATGGCAAAAAGGAAAATGCAGTGAAAAGAAAGGAAGAGAAGCCCTCTTGCAAGCATTGCAATAAAGAGGGGCTTGATGAGGACCGTTGTTGGCAATTTCATCCCAAGAAGAGACCGAAGTGGTTCAAGGAAAAGAAAGGGAGGAAAATAGTTGCAGCAACAACATGACCAACGGACTTGGGATCATATTCAAGTGACGAATCTAAATTCTCATTGGTTGGTATGCCAGGTAAAATTGGTGAAGGAATTGATTGTAGAAGTAACTTGTTTCACATAAGGGCCATCATGAGACACACTGAGGTTGACACATTAATAGATAGGGGATCTCAATCTAGCTTAATTCCAGAGGAATTGGTTAAGCAATTGGGATTAAAAACATAGATACATCATAAGACTTACACACTTAAATGGATAAGAAAAAATCATCAATTGTACATAACAAAACGGTGCACATTAAAATTTTCAATTTCATCTAAGTATGTGGACGAGGTAACATGTGATGTGGGGCCACTAAGTGAATGTGGAATGGTCTTAGGCAGTCATTACTTGCATGATCATAAAGAAATATTCTACAAGGAAAAGAATCAATATCATTTAACCAAAGAAGGTCAAGAATATGTGGTTCATGCTCATCATGTAAAGGCAAATAAAAATATTCAAACTATGGAACAATTAAAGAAGGAATATCAAGCAAGAAACAAACCTATAATTGTTTGAAATCAAGTAATCGATCTTAATAAAGAACATGAGATGATTGTAGAATGGAAAATCAATCAAAGTTTTATTCAATATAGGCTAATGTCGTGCAAATATTACAAACATATCAGCTCATTTGCAGTCATATTTTTTATTCTATCATTAGTAATGTTGTCTACATGGATGATAGTGGCTATAGTAAGATGTGGTAGGGTACAAATGGATAACAATATGCTGTCAATTATCATGATTGTGTTACAGTTGATCTTGATGAGATAGGTGCACAGGACAGAGTTCAAAGATAGAGAACAAGATGGGTGGCCTATCCTAATATTGATGATTGGTCAGTAACCTTTTGGGTGTAAGTTTTAAACCTGTGAAGTAAAGAAATGCATATAGATTCTTAAGCAAAACAAAATTTAATCAATGGCTCATTCACATAGTACACATAGATTTATACTGGAAACCCTCAACCGGGAAAACCTTTCTTTTATTCATTATCTCAAATTTCACCATTCATTATACAATATATACAATGCTTTTAGGTATTCCGTAGATACCAAAACCCTAATCCCTAAAACTGAGATTATTTTTAGTAAACCGCTAAAAATAGCAAAAAACCGCCCCCAAATTTTTTTTCGGGGCTCTGCCTCAAATGTTGTGCGTAACCAGGGGGGGCATACCTACCCCCCCTGGGACCCCCCTAGGGAAGTGCCTAGCACACATGGCACAAACATAGCACTACTACGAGGGATCATTAGAAGCAATTGTCATATATGACGCGCCCACACACACACATGCAAAGAATATAACACATACCCAACATTTGGGGACCTTTAGTGGGGAGGTGTGATCCAAAATTGGATCTAGGAGCTTGATGGGGCTCAAAAAGGCCTAAAACTCAAAGTTCTCATAATGGATTCAAAATGGACGTGTGTGTAGGCCTCGTCGATACGAACCCAATGTAACTTAAATGGGCTCAAACAAACGTCGTATGCTCCAGATATGGTGATCTATTCGTTTTCCCAAACATGCAAAAAAATGATGATTGTACAGTTCGTACAGTGCCACGTGGCAACTGAATGTATAGGCCATACTACTGTACAACTGACATGGCAAGCATAGTTCATGCTGGCATGGAAACATTTGGAGGTGACATGTGGTAGGCTGGTTGGGTGTACGGATGGATGATATGTCAAGCAGGTATAGGTAGACCAATACATAAGTGACACATGTCACCATTGCAAGGGTGACTCATGGCATGCCCGTATGACGTATGTACAACACGTGGTAGAAAGTGACTAGGCAAGTTGTGCTGACAGGGAAGACAGGTGGCAGACAAGTGGACTATTCAACGTTTGAAAAGTGGCATACCCTTTGGCGAATGGTGAGGTGCCATGTGGCCTAGACATGGGCTTCCACGTGGCACCCATTGGTTGGCTAACAATTTTATGCAAAATTTTGGACTCTATGAGGTTCGATCGTGTGACCTATCCACCGAGCTAACGAATTGGCAGGGTCAGGCTAGCCAGCCCGCTCGCATTTGGTGCTTATTATCCATGGCATAAATATTATATATAAGTTGTAATATATGGTATGTCCGAGAAGAAATGGCCTGGGGCCTAGCCTCCAGACCTCAACGCAAAGCTACATGTGACCACATCCATAGACCCGTGGCTTATTCCTTTGTCGACGCATGCCAGATTTATAACCGTTGGCACAAATTCTATGGACTAGCCACAGTTTTGGAACCATACCCATATGACTATGTGTTGTTGGCACTTGGCACAAGTGTACATAGGTTAGCCCTGGTCGGTCGGGCTATCCCGCCGACCAAGGACATAACCCTGGGCCTGGAATCTGAGGACTAATCCAATAGATAGCACATGAGTGGATGGGGCCTGGCCACATGGGCCATGCATGCGACCAAGGTGCCAAACCATCAGGGGATATACCCATATGGAGCACATGAAGCAGGGGGGCGTGGGCACATGGCCTTACATATGACCAAGAGCGGAGTTTGGGGGCTAAAGACTAGGGGGGATAACACGTCAGTTTTAAGCGCTTGGCCAAATGGAGATCCTTCATACGAATGGGAGCCAAGGAAAAAGTGGTTGTACCTTGTTTAATTATATTTTGTGGGTTATGAACTTTATTATAGTGATTTTTGTTGATTTTATTTATAATTTTTGGATATTTTTGGCCAATATTGGGGGATATTGGGCCCTTTTTGAGGCTAGATCTTGAGGGGAAGTTGGGATATGGTTACCAAATTTAGATCTATATAAACTAGGGCTTCTTAAAGCCAAGGGAGGACATTCAGAGCATGTTTATGCTGAATATTTTCCAAGCCAAAGCCATTTTTATGCAAGGAAGCTATTGAGGAGTGCACCTTTGCATGCCATTTCAGTGAGGTTTCTTTTGTTGGGTTCGAGATATCTGGTAGAACAAGACCATATCAGTTTTTCAACCTTTTGGAATTGTTGTGATGCCATTGTAAAGCTTTGAAAAAAAATAAGAAAGCCTCACCCATTGAGACAAAGGCTGAGAGACGTAGGGGAGATTGCCAAACTCTGTTATCACTTTGGTGTTCTATGGTTTGTTGTTCTTCTTGCTTTATTTCAGATCTGTATCTGTGCATATGGTTGTGATGTTTCTTCTATAATTCTTCCTCTTTAATTCAACTTCCTAAATGGTTAATAAACACATGCATAATAACTCAACCATTGTCATTTAAAAGATCTTTCCGGATCATATAAGTTTCGTAGTAAAGATCAGAGAACTTAAAATAAACTCCTCCGATCATATTGAAGGAGTCAAAAGTAACTCCTTGATATGATACGAAGAGTTGTTTTCAAATACTTTGAGTTGCACAGAGGAAAGTTCTTTAACTCTCCTGAACGCATTGAAAAAGTTAGTAATAACCCCTCCAATGTGTTCAGATAAGTTAGTTTGAACAGTTTCGAGAGAGATCAAGAAAGGGTTTATAGGTTGGGAGAGTGCCTTGGAACCCTTATTATTGAAGTCTATGCTTGCATGGTAACTTTAGGGATTGAACAAATTGGTTGTAAGGATGGCATGAAGAGTTGTCACGATGAAAAACATAGGGTCGACTGGACATTCATTTTAGGGAAAAGAAGAATCTTCCTAATGGTAAGAGGATGTGCATAATATTGGCGTACACCGGTTAAGGGATTACCCAAAGGTATTGTGGCGAAAGGGGGGAAGAAAACTATCCAACTAGGGCTTTGAAAAAAGAAACAATTAAAAATCTAAGAAATCAAAAGGGACCTAAACCTAACCTTAAAGAAAAAAGGAAAAATACCCTTACCTGGAACATGATGTCATGTGGAGAGTGGATATAGGTGGTGAGATTGAATGGGGTAGCTCAGTGCATTTTATCATTATGGCTCTTTCTTACTCAAATCTCAATCGGGTAACAATGACTTGATCTCGTTCTGTTTATATAGCCAAAAGGCCATTTTGGAATTAAATTTAGTAGGTGGGGTTGGTGTGATCAGAGAGTCAGAGAATAATTTATTTGATAGCATCAAAATAAATCAAATAAACTCCTTTGATGTGTTTAGAGGAATTAAATTTAACTCCTTCAAACACATTAGAGGAGTTTCCTCTAACTTTTGCGATATTGTTGCATATTGGGAGAGATGGAAACAACTCCTCCAAATATGTTTGGAGAAGTTATAAGTAACTCCTCCAATATGTTAGAAGAAGTTATAAGTAACTCCTTCCAACTATTCGAAGAAGTTAGAAGTAAATCCTTCGAACTGTTTGAAGAATTTTGAAGAAAATTTTCCGATTTCAAATTTGGGATTTCAACACCCAGTATTGATCACTTTTTCAAGTAAAACCATGAGTTTTATAAGTGTTTTGATGTGGAGAGGGAGACTCATGAGGATTTCTCCTAGGCTCAAAGATTAGGGGCTCCATTTTCTAGGTATTTAAGAAAGATCAAACGAGAAAATGGAGGGTTGTAGTGTCTGTCACAAAAAATGGTGACATACTGGGCGAAGCCTTGAATATCAACAAGATGATGTCTACACACGATTTAGGAAGGGTTCTCCATCATACAAAATCATAAGAGAGAAAATATATGTCCCATAAATTTCATATTGAAAATATTGAGGTGATTCAAAGAGGAGTGAGACATATTCCAATTAACATATTTCTTTCAAATTGATATTTTATTCACATGATAATGGATAGAAGGAAGATGTAGGTAGTATAATAGAAATGAAACATAAAAAATTCTAAGAATACAAGTCATAGTTATTTTATATGGTGTTTCTCTGCTACCAACGAGAATCCATAGCCCCGGTGGAGTCAACCTGATGTCACAAGCCTTGTTCCACTTCCAGCAAGCATCCATAGCCCTGACGAAGATAGTTGCATGTCCCATGTGATTTGGAAATCATTTTCCCAAGTCTTTATGTTTTATGATATTCAATTCTATTTTGTCTAGAGAGATAGGTGGATGGGGGGATTCCAGTTAACCTTTAAAGGCACTAGGTATGGCACCTGTGATGGTGAGATTTGATAACTTGATTATGGATGAGAAAACTTCCTAAGTCACGATTCCTGGTATACTATGAACATTTCATCTATATCATTTCCATTTAGCTCATATAAAATAGAAATATGTTGTTAAGTGAAATCTCCTGGATCCCTATTCTTCTAATGTATTTATGTATTAATAAGTTGTGTTCCTCCACTAGATATTGAATTGTGATAGTGTGTAAAGGGATTACATGCGTGGGGAGATATGTGTATTTGACATCATATTACATAGATGTTTAGGCTATCTTCACTAGATGTGATACGCTTAGACATGTGAATTGGGATAAGTTGTGAGAACTTCAAAATCACAAAGGAAACCATTAAGAAGGATAAAGGAAAATGCTAGTAAATAAAAAAATTAAGAAAACCAACCTAACTAAAGAAACAAAATAGAATGAAAATAAGAATCATGATTTATCTATGTACAAGTGATCAACAACCACAATGGCTAACTAATTTAGTGTTTTAGAATTGGCCATTGACAGGGAGAGAGTCAATTTCCCCTTGAAGGTTCTATAATCGAAAAGTGCATTGGCCAATATTTTCTTTAATGAGGTAGGGACCAAGCCAAAGTTATTGAAATTTCGAATGTTTCCCTTTATCTTCATGTGACTTGTACCATTTTATAACTAATTCCCCAATTTGGAACTCTTTCTCACATGTAGACTTCTTATCAAACCATTATTTTATTGTTTGTTGTTGATCTTCAAACTTGCTTTTGGTTTTTTCACGTATTTCCTCAAGGTTCAACAAGGTATTGATACAACTTTGGATGACAGGGCACTCTCTACCCCGAAACTGTTGTGTGAGTTGGAGGGAATGTAGGTAGATGCTCGAGGGAAGAAATAATTCTTTCCCATACATAAGAAAGTAAGGTGAAGTTTTGATGGAAGCTTTGGGAGTGAAATGATCTACCTAGAGAGAATTTTGTAATGCATTGTGCCAATTTGTTTGGTGGTAAACTATGGTTCGTTTAAATATATGAATGGTGTTATTTCTTGTAGATTATGCTAATCCATTTTCTTAGGGATAGTAATTGGCTAAGTATTTTAAAATGATCCCTTTTTCCAATGCATACTCAGATAATTTCAAGGATTAGAAATAAGTAGCATTATCAAACACTAAAGAGTTAGGAATTCCAAACCTCATGATAATGTGTTGCTCGAGAAAATTTATTATTACTTACTCATTCACTTTGACTAAAGGCACTTCTTCAATTCAATGTGTAAAATAATCAGTAACGGTCAGAATATACTTATGTTGCTTGGAAAAATGAGGATTTATCTCACCAATGATATCTAGAATCCATTGTTCGAAGGGTTCTTCTACTACTATAGGTTGGAGAGGATAAACATCTTTATATTACCTTCCTGCATCTTTCGGTCATGCTTCACAACTTCTTGAGTATGCATGAACATCTTTGAAAAGTGTGGGCCAATAGTACCCTACTCTCAACACTTTATGGGTTGTTATGTCTCCTGAAAAATGACCACAAGTTGGTTTGTTGTGCATATATTTCAAGACATTATCAACATCTTATCTTTCTAGGTATATGAGTAACACTACATCATAATTCTTTCTGAAAAATATGCCATGTAACAAACGATACTATAAATATTTTAGTTTTAGCACTCTTTTTTTTTTATCATTGAGGTGGTCCAGAGTAGTGCTATGTTGCAGATAATATTTAAGCTCATTGTAATATGATCCTTCAATGGATAGGACATATAGAACCTGTTGATTATACATTATATGGAAGAGAATGTATACAACAAAAACTCTCTAGAGAAATATGGACTCCATAAAGATGGAGCAGTGGCTATAACAACTTTAATATTTTTGAACGCTTCTTTCTCCAATGGTGTCCACTTAAACTAAACGTCATTTTTTATGATTCTTTGAAGTGGCTTTACAATATTTAAAAAATCTGGAACAAACCTTCTGACAAAGTTGATTCTTCCAAAGAACGATTGCATAGACTTCTTTCTATGTGGTGGCGCTATTTGTAGAATAGTCTTGGTTCTTTTTGGATCCACCAAAACTCCATCTTTAGAAATGACGCGGCCTAGAAAATTTCCTTCTGAAATAGAAAATATGGTCTTCTCGGGGTTTAGATAAATCCCATATATTCTACATTGTTCAAAAATCTATTTTAGATCATTCAGATGGTCTTCCCATTTCTTTTGAATAAACTACCACATCGTCTAGGTAGACTACAATTCTTTGACCGATTAATCCCTTAAAATAAATATCCATTACCCTTTGGAAGATATATTCTGCATTCATTAGACTGAAGGGCATCCGTCTATAAGCACAAATTACTCATTTGGTTCAGAAGGTGGTTTTTAATCGGTCTAGTTTTGCCATGAGAACCTGCTTGTATTCTAAAAACCCATCTAATAGAGAGAATAGTTCGGATCCAGAGACAAGTTGCAGAATTTGTTCTATTGGGGGAAATGGGTAATTGTCTTTTCTAGAAGCGTGATTGAGATTCCTAAAATCTATACATATTATTATTTCTCTTGACTTCTTTCTTATGGGCACCATATTATAAACCCAAGTCGAACGTCTCACTTTGAAAATGATTCAGGCATCCAATAATTTCTTAAATTCTTTCTATATCAGAGGTTCGAGACTCAGATGTATCTTTCTAAGAGTTTGTTGGAACAAATTGATCCCTTGTTTTATGGGAATCACATGTTATATAATTCATGCATCATACATTTTCAAATCATCATACATCCAAGAAAAACATCTCGATACTTGTTGAATAGTTTCGTGAATGTGTACTTTTCTGAATTTGAACAACAAATGCCCAGATTAACATATTTAGGCTGCTCATATGTTCCCAAATTTTCCAAGAAATGCATCATATGGGAGCTATTGGTCTTCATATTGGCTACCCTCCTGAACTTGGATTGTAAATCAAATAATTTTTCAAGAGTCAACACGTTTTTTGGAACACAATTTGTCTTTACCTTGTTAAATTCTTATCGATAAGTTTGTAACTCTTGTTGATGTAACTGATAATCAATCACTGAATTTTGGAATGTGTCTGAACTAGTAATAAAGTTGATAATCTAAAATTTGCTATCAAACACTCTCCAACTCGTGATATTGTCTGGTACGAAGGGCCTAAATATCATTTCAATAAAAAAATCATCATCAAGGGGCATAAATCAAGATGCTACGTTGGCCAATATATCGACATCTATATTTTGATCACGAGGTATAGAATACATATTAAACGCATCAAAAAAATAAAGAAGATTCCATACCTCTTGCTATTAATCCTTTATATGTGGAGATAGGCAATGAATAATGTTTCTTACCTTTTGAACAATAATTTCTGAATCACCAAACACCTTAAGATATTTTACTTGAAGGTGAATGGATTTTTTAAGGCCCTGAAATAAGAATTTGTATTCAACGATGTTTTTGGTACTTTCAAACTCTAAGGGACATGATATTAGCATTTTTCCTTGACTAGGATCGATTAGAACACATCCTACTCCGACTCCATCGAAGAGCATGGTCCACATGTCAGGAATATTAGTCTTGTTAGTCAAACTAAATCCTAAATTAGTTAGTATTATACATGCACTATTATGGATTCGTGGGAAGAGAAATGAATTTAATTTTTATGGTTTCTCAGAAGTATGTGCGTTGTAACAACCATAATCAGTTTCGAAAAAATAATTCCAGAAAACGAAATGGGCAAAGCTTATGGGCTTGTTATTACCTTCCAATTCCGTCACTGTGTGCTTCATGTGTGCCTCACTGTTTATGCGGATTTGATTAGAGTTACCTTTATGAGGAATCCATAGATGAGACCAATCAGTAGAGAAATAACCTTGAAGTTTGGCAGACCAGTCTCTTCTTAAAATCAAACCATAACTCTCTGGTATGTCCATAACAAATATGTCTATAGTTTGATGAACCCCAGGGTCGGATGATAGTCTGATTAAAAAATCTATGATTTCACATTCTACCTTAACATCTATCCTATTTAATTGGATGATCCTGGTTCTCGTTTTTTGTGGGATAACATTTATCTTTTGGCAAACAAAATAAGGAATGATATTGGAAGAGGCACCTGGGTTTTCTAAACAATTGTGTACATTGAAAATAAAAATTTCATATGTAAGAAGAAAAGGTGGTACCTGCGATTTTGAAAAGGCACCTATGCTTTCTGAATTTATAACTGTTTTTATCTCCACTTTATGTATCTCTTATGCATCACTTTCAGGGATTGAGCTTTCAGTAACAACGACAGTTCCTTTCTAAGTATCATGAGGTTTTAAAGCATCATGTAGGAGCTTGTGTTGTTGTATTAAAGAACAAATATCGAATGTGGAAATATTAGCTTTGGTTTTATTCATGTCCTTAATACATTATAGTTAATATTGTTGATAGCATGACCATATTTTTTCTCCACTATTTTATTATCTATTATCAAATCAATCTTAGTGTCATTCCTTATTGAACTGGATGTGCTTGGATTATATTTGTTCGCTAAGATGGTTTTTCCAATTTTATTATTATGTTTTTATGGGATCACTTCACTTTTTTGGGGGAGGACAGGGGGAGGTGTTATTTTCCTAAGAGGGATATTATCTTTTTTGGAAGAAGGAGCATTAGATATTGGACCTTTGTTTCATAATTTATAACCTTTTGGAACAACAATTTTAACAACTTGTGTATCTCTAGAAAGAATTACCTCAATCTTCTCATTGTCTGATTCTGCACACCAATCCCAAAATTGCATAGTTGACTCCGATAGAGTTTGATCAACAACACCAAAAGGAAATTGTGCATGTCTTTCATCATCCAAACTTTTTTTATCTAGAAACTGGTTTATCATTGAGGTCATAGAGTTGACCCATTGAGGGCGTGTTCATTCTGGGTGATTTTGATGATGATAAGAAAAACAATTATCATTACTAAACCTATATAAGTTGAAAGCCATGTGTGGTGGTTCGGGTGGTTGTGGAGGGTTATCTGGTTTCTTAAATAATGGATGAAAAGTTTGTGGCTTCGATGATCATTCACTAACATTCTTTTTAAGGTCTACAATTTCAATGAATAACTTCTTAAACATTTTGACCACATTATCAATATCATTTGACTCCTTGTCTAGTGGTTGAGTTAATAAAAATGGTTTATTTCCAACTGACTTAGTTTCCTCTTAATGCAGATGTTGATCATATGAATATAACTCTCTTTCCACAGTCTTAGCTTCATCAACGTTTAATGCTAATGTGTTTATGTTAGATTGTTTTACAAACATCCTTATGGAGGGGGTTAATGCAACTGTGTAATATTCAATAGCTAATGATTGAGCAGGAGCTACATTATGAGGAAACTTGATTTTAATACATTAATAAATCTTTGGTTAAATTCCTTCACTCTTTCCCTCTTGTCCATTATGATGGCTCATAGTTCATTATGTAGAGACACACCTATTTTTCTTTCTCCAATTTTTCTCATAAAGAGCCTTTCAAAACTATCCTAGTCTGTAATAGACCCGACAAGTAAGATGAAATACCAAGTAGAGGATTTCTCAGAAAAAGTTAAGTAAATAGCCTACACACTATGCCATCATGTTCGACACCTAGAATATGTATAACTAAAAATAAATTATTAACATGATCTTTTGTGGATCCAGGTTTTTCTAGGTCAAAATTTGGAAGGAGATTATCAAATTTCCTTGGAATTTCATGCAACTATCCAGTTATATTGAGATCTCCTTGGGCCCTCCATCGAGGTGTAACTTCTTTGTGGTTCATGTTTTCTCCCATTAATTGTTCTATGGTAATTTCTAGTTGTTCACCTTTGAATTCTTGTTCACGTTCAATAAGGAAACACACAACTCTTCTCAAAGGTATTGGGACTTCTTGTAAAGTAGTTTAAATGAGGTCATCTACAGATTTAATGTAAAAATAAGGATCTATGTTGGGACTTTCTACATGGGATTCCTTCCTCCTAGGGATCTTGGAGGTTGTAGGTAGTTTTCCAAGAAGCTTTGTGTAAGCATGTGTAATTCTACGGGTTTCGTGGAGCTCTTCCCGTGTTATGAGAAACCAATTCTCAGTATGTATTTTAGGACTACCAAAAACACTTCCGAAATTAGGCTTTGAGTCCTCATAGATAACTTCTTGTTCAGACTCGACTTGAGGGAACAAGGTAGGTTGTGGGTCAAGATTACTAGTTGAAGACTAATTTCGATTATTGTTTAATTCATGTATATAATCCATAAAATATGGCCCTCCTAGCGCAAATTCTGTTGACGGGTGGGAATTCATCCGACAACAACAAGGGGTAATCCATGGTATATGGTCCCAACTATACTATACACTGTTTGAATTAGGAGTCCCATCCAGAATTTGGCCTGAATTCCATTTCTTTCTGTATTTTGGTTTTCTTACTGGTTACAGTCCGATGTATCAGTGGGGGATGAATGGATGGTGATAATGCAACAAAAATATGTATATGAATACTGTGTATATAAAGACAACTAATCTATTACAAATATATGCTAACTTATTTTAGCTAGGAGCACACTAGAGTAACCGGTGAGTTATTAATGAAACCAGAATCCTACACAACTTTTATACAGTTAGCTACAACAAATGAGAAATATTGGAGACAGGTGCATACAAATGTATGTAATTAGATTAATCTAGATCACAACAACGTATACAATAATAACCCACAAATCTCAATGCATTGAAATATTCAAAGAAACATCAATAACTACACAATGACAAAGATTGTATGAGAATCATTCTACAACAAACAAACATTCTTACGGTCCATATAAACAATAGTTATATTCACTTGAAGTAGTTAAAAGCTCCGATCCATTTCTACACATAAATCCTTCCATAATAGGTTGGCTCTGAGGGATTCTCAATATTGGTTAACAAATCATATTTTCTCGAAAACGTTCTTAGGTCTATACAATGTTTGAAAAGCCAAAAATTCCATAGAAAATGAGCTTCTATCCTATTTTATACAAATATTAGTAATTCCCATGTTTCCTTTTGCATTCTTCTTGAACAGGTAGTTACAAAATGGTTCATCTTCCCTTCCCTAATGAAAAGTGTGCAGAGAGGGACGAAATTTAGAGTAGTTAGGAAAATGATGAAATAAAGGGCACGTGTCCTGTCCTTTTCCTATGAAATTTTGATTCTGAGGTAGGTCATCGAAACTTCCAACTAGTCATAGAGTGATTCGATCCTCCTGTATGTCAGTTGCTCTAATGTTTCATTGTTCAGATAAATATTGTCATTGAGAGTGCTCATATACTTCTCTAACTTTGTCATGAAAGATTGCACCATCGTATGAAGATTTATTGGTTGTAGTAGATGGTGATCAATAAGGTCGATGGAGACAAAGGTAGTTGATTCAACTATTTGTTTCATTCGATTTGAGTTGTCCTGAACTGCATTTACCATTTATTTCTCTACTAGGCTATTTCCAAGCTCATATAACCTTGAGAGGTGTCCATTTCTTATCAATTCCCGAGAAACTTTATGTATCCTTGAACATATTTCTATACATTTGGTTACTTCTCTATCAACTTTTTGTCTTATCTGTTGGAAATGAACTAATGTATACAAATTGGTCTTTCTCCCAGATTTTGATGACCTATATAACTCAGGAGGTGCATCAAGATTTTCCTCTATCCATCTATCTATGTCATCTATACCTTTGCGGATAGTGTTGTAATGTGCCAACTTCATTTGTATCTGGTTTTTTTGGTTGATGACTATTGAAACCACATATTGGAAAATGGGTATATGAGCATGCATGCCAATAATGGCACCGTCTAAGCCATTTATAACCTTTTCAGCACTGACCTTGAAGTTCTATAGGCTTCTCTCATCAACCTTTATATGTTGAATCTTTTCCTTGAGTTCCTTGATCCTTAGATCCTTCTCTTCATTTTGTTTTCATAACCTCTATATGTTATCTATATTGGCATCCATGATTGCAGAACCAACTCTAGTTTTCTCAACAAGATCCTTTCTAAGATCTCCCATGACTGGTGCTCGAGTGACAAATGATATAGGATCCCCTTCCACCACCAACATCTTCTTAACTCATTCTTGCACAATCCCACCGGTTTTACTGTCAGACGTGAAGCTTTTAACATATAACGCTTCAGTTGGTTGGAATGGCTCCCAAAGTCCAAGGCCTAAACCACTGTCTGTTGTATCTACCTATGCTCCTGCGATAGATGTTCCTAGGATATCCACATCCATGGGGTGTGTTCCATCCACTCCACTTTCCGCATTTTTCTTTACTCTCTCTTCCTCAACATCTTTTTCATTTGCTTCCTTTGTTATTTTCTCTGTTAGCTCTAATGCTACTCTTGCTACTTCTTCTAGCTCTTTTTCTCTTTCTGCAGTAGATTTCACTGCATCTTTAGCTTTGGATTTTTCTTTCTCAACCTCAACCTTTTGTTTCTTCTTGGAGTCATTCTTCTTTTTTAATATCTTTTCTTTATCTCTTTTCTTTTTATTTGTTGATTTTTCTTCCTCCTCGACAAATCCTGAATGAGTCGAGATAGAGATGGGAGAAGATCTCCTAGCTTCATCTTATTCTGCTTCTTTTATGGCTACCTCTCTTATTGCTTCTTCGTCGATGATCATTCCCTTTGGATGGGCACACTTGTTTGAAATAACTTCTTCATATGTTTTATAATTTTTATGCACCTCCTCTTTTTCCCAAAAATCAATAGTATACTCATAAGGGATCCTAACACTATTGAAGTGTTTCGTTACGATATTTCTAGGATAATTTCTTCTGAATCTCTCTTCTCCAAAGTGATAGGAAAGTAATATGCCCACCTCTTCTTGGGATTGTTTGGTATTCTTGAAGAAATAGTTTGTGATGTATAAAGGTAGTGGGGGGCATATTACTTTCTTTAACCTGTACAACATTCCTCCAACCCCATGTATAATAGTCGAGTACGCTACTTCCTGAAGGTTGAGCTTGTCAGGTACAAATCGTGGAATTAGGTGAGGTGGATTCATCACACCATATACCCTTATATAAGTGCCATTCTCCATTAGATACCAGTCCCTAATTCTTCTTATGACTGCTATGGATTTGTCTGTCATACAAGGGGGAGTGGTGCAAAAGATGAATTCATATAAAGGAGCGAGGAAGTGCTCTCAAATTATTTGGTATTTTGTGTGGTATTTTTTCTCCCATAGAACTTTGTGATAGATGTATATTGCGACATCAACTGGTAACCACCTCCGCCCCATATTTCGATACCTTTCCATTATGCACATTATGTACAGGAGGTTCTAGGAGATATGGAAACTGAGAAATGTTTATGGTTGTACTTGCGTTACTGTAGAGATAAGCAGTGAGATTTTCAGAAAATATATCTACCCAATTGAATAAAACGCCTACATCCACACATAAATAAATCAAGGGCATGTATGATAGGGATAATTGAATTGTGTCTAATTCCCCGTATAACCTGCAGAGCATGGCCACCAAATACTGATAGGGTCTCCTTAAGTTAGTTATGGGGTACCAACTCCTAGGCAGATATTTAAATTTCTTGTCCACCCTATACCATTTGGTAAACAAGTCTTTCAATGTATATGAAGATTCACTAAGAAGCTTGCTATCCAATATTTTATTACCTTCTTCAATGTGATAGCATTTAGCTAGAAATTCTGGTCGAAATGAAGCAATAGGTTCCTTTCGTGGATCAAAAACATATCGACTATTTATGTCGATGTTCTTCAAAATCCATGAAATGGATTCTGCAAAAGGGAAGATCCTTGGATGTGCTGCCACCATGAAGATCCATGATTTTCTGGTATTCTTGAATGCCTGGATTTCATTTGGCTCTTCTTCTTTTGTAGATAAATTTGACTTCTTAAACATGTAAACTCCTCCCCATTCAAGCGTCTCTCCATCCTTTTCTAGAAGTCCATATGTATCATCATATGTAGCCCCTAAAAGCTCTACCTCTTTTGTTTGCTGAGAGCTTCCAGAGGCCTTAACTCTAGATTCCTTCTCTGTTGTGTTCTTCCATGGTGACATGTTTGAACCTGCCAAAAAGATAAGTTTAGGACATATAACAAGATGTAATGTACCAGTTTAAATGCAACCTAAAATATTTAAAGTAGACAATGCTTAAGCACCTTGGTAAAACTTTGGAGGCGAAATGATAGATGTTAGGCTTGAAAGTCGAAATTGAAAGCCGAAGGATTAACTTCTTTGATACAGATCATAGAAGTTATTATTAAGTGTTCTGATAAGAATGAAAAAAAGGGCGATCGAAAAAGTTAAGGACAACCCATATGATCACGTCGAATGAGTTAGTATTAACTCCTTCGATAAGGTCGGTGGATTTAATCCCAAATTTCCTGATGGGTCATTGAAATAACCTATCATAAGTTTCATAATAAAGATCGAAGCACTTAAAAGAAACTCCTTCGATCATATTAGAGGAGTTGAAAGTAACTCCTTAGATATGAGTGAAAGAGTTATTTTCAAGTACTCCAAGTTGCACGGAGGACAAGTCTTTAGCTCTCTTGAACGCATCAGAAGAGTTAGTAATAACTCCTCCGATGTGTTCAAAGAAGTTAGTTTGAAATTTTCCAATATTTAAAAATTAAGGATTTTTGCGAGTGAAGGATGCTGGTTTTGGGGGCGATCACGAAAGGGTTTATAGGTTGTGGGAGTCCCTTAGAACCCTTTTGATTGAAGTCTATGCTTGTGGGGTAACATTAGAGCTTGAAAAAATATGTTGTAAGGATGGCAAGAAGAGTTGTTGCTATGAAAAACATAGGGTTGAGTGGACATTCATTTCAGGGAAGACAACAATATTCATAATGGTAAGAGGATGTGCATAAGATTGGCATACACTAATTAAGGGATTAGCGAAAGGTAAGGAGACAAAGGTGGGGAATAAAACTATCCAACTAGGGAATTGAATAAAGAAACAAAGAAAAATATAAGAAATCAAAAGGGACCTAACCCTAACCTTAAAAAAAAAAGGTAAAATACTCTTACCTAGAACCTAATGCCACGTGGTGAGTGGAGATATTAGGTAGCAATATTGAATGGGGTAGCTCGGTGTGTTTTATCTTTATGGATCTATCTTACTCAAACCTCAATCGGGTAATAATGACTAGATCTCCTTCCATTTATATAGTCAAAATGTCATTTTGGCATTAAATGCGGTAGGTGGGGTTGGTGTGATCGGAGGGTCGGAGAAGAAGTCTTACGATAACATCAGAAGAAATCAATGAAACTCCTTCGATGTGTTCGAAGGATTTAAAGTTAACTCCTTAGAACATATCGGAGGCGTTTCCTCTAACTTGTGCGATATCGTTGCATATAGGGGTAAATGAAAAGAAATCCTACGAATTGTTCAGAGAAGTTAGAAGCAACTCCTTTGAACTATTCAGAGAAGTTAGAAGTAATTCCTCTGAATTATTCGAAGAAGTTAGAAGTAATTCCTCCAAACTGTTCGAAGAAGTTTGAAGAAAATTTTCCGATTTCAAATTTGGGATTTCAACTCCGAGTCTTGATAAATTTTTCAAGTAAAACAATGAGTTTTCTAGGTGTTTTGAGGTGGAGAGGGAGACTCATGAGGATTTATCCTAGGCTCAAAAGATGAGGGGCTCCATTTTCTAGGGAGTTAAAAACAAGATCAAACGAGAAAATGGAGGGTTGTAGTGTGTGTCACAACAAGTGAATATACAAATATTTTTTTAATTTTACGTGTCAACCCCATGTTGAGCACAGAAGGAATTGTGAATCTTCATACTCCAATATTTTGGCACAATACTAATTTTTTTACTTTCCACTTATCAATATTTTTTAAATGTCACATATCAACTCCATATAAAGCATTGAATGCATTACACATATCTCCCATTGTTGGTAAGTAGAAATCACCTATAAGGAAACAGGGGTTCTCTCTCTCTCTCTCTCTCTCTCTCTCTCTCTCTCTCCACACACACACACACATAGAGAGAGAGTGTTATGGGTGACATAAAGTAGATACTGAAATAGAAATATTTTATTTATGGGTGACATTGAAATATTTTTTTGTTATTAAAATACTTTTTAAAATTCTACTTGTCAACTCCATGTTGAACATGAAAAGAATTACACATCTCATTCATAGTGAGTTGTAAAAAGTCCCCTTCTACACAATTATCTAATTAAGTTTTAATATACTTTTATATAATTTACTTTCATTTGAATTATTTTTAGTTTTCATGATATATATTTTAATTATTTATAGTTCCTTAATGTAAATATAATATCTTTATTATGCATTTTAAATTAAATCCATTTCTTTTATAAATATATGCTTCTTTTTAAATAATTTTTTACCATTTTAATAATGATATTATATTAATTTTTACCTATATTTTGTTAATTAATTTAGTTTTGTGTTTATAAATTTATTAAATTTAATGTTTTCTTATGAAGTTAGCTAAGATTATTCATATTAATGTATCATTGATAAATTCATAAGTTAATGTATATCTCTGAAGTATATGCATTAATGACTCAACTTTTTATTAATGGAGAGTAATAATAAAACATTAAATTTAATAAATTTATAAACATAAAAATAAATTAATTATTAAAATATAAGTAAAAATTAATATAATATTATTATTAAAATAGGTAAGATTATTCATATTAATGTACCATTGATAAATTCATAAGTTAATGTATATCTCTAAATATATGCATTAATGAATCAACTTTTTATTAATAAAGAGTAATAATAAAACATTAAATTTAATAATTTTATAAACATAAAACTAAATTAATTACCAAAATATAAGTAAAAATTAATATAATATCATTATTAAAATAGGTAAGATTATTCATATTAATGTACCACTGATAAATTCATAAGTTAATGTATATATCTGAATTATATGCATTAATGACTCAACTTTTTATTAATGGAGAGATGCACTTATAAGAATTGCATATTAAAAAAAGATTTCTTATTCATTTGTATTTATTTATTTTATTTTCAATTGAAATAATTAATATAATATCATTATTAAAATAGGTAAGATTATTCATATTAATGTATCACTGATAAATTCACAAGTTAATGTATATCTCTGAATTATATGCATTAATGACTCAACTTTTTATTAATGGAGAGATGCACTTATAAGAATTGCATATTAAAAAAACATTTCTCATTCATTTGTATTTACTTATTTTATTTTCAATTGAAATATAATGTTAATGTTTTTACTTTTTTATAAGTACCTTTTTAAGGAAATGTCTTTCTCTATTTTATATGAATTGTAGATGCATTCAAACTTTGGGTGTGTTTATCTTTAGTGGTTGTTTATTTGTATTTGTTAATAATTGTTGTTTGAGTAGGTACATTATGAGTATTGAAATTTTTTAAGTTAGTATTATATATTGGTTAAATTTTGACCTTGCTATGTTTGAAAAAAAAATAAAAATTTAAATTTCAAAATAATTTTTGAAAATATTTTTATATATTTTAATCATAAATATAAAATTTAATTGAAAATTTTATAATTTAAAAAATCATTCAAATCATACAAATTAGAAGTCAAATAACGAAGATACTTAAAAATATGAATGTACTTCTATTTTAGATATTTTAATAAGATATTAAATGTATTGGTTAAGTTAATTTTATCATTAATAGATCTCTTTATCTTTAAAGTGATATAATATATGTTTGATTTCAATTTATAATGAAAAAATTAAATTGTTGCAACACATTTTAATGATAAATATAAGAAAATAAAGTATTAATTAATATGGAAGATTGTATAAGTTGTATAAAGATATTTTATGATAAAAAGTTGAATATCAAAAGTAAACATATCTTCAAAGAATATTTTCAAATTGCTCAATAGTTATGGTATCCATGTTTGAAAACATCATATCATTAGTAAAGAATGAACAATATTGTAAATGTGTAAAAGTGGAAGAATATATAACTATAGTAGTTGGATCTCATCATATCCATAATAAATCAACTTTAAAATGTCTCCCACCTTCACTTTCAAGAATGTCTTTCATATTATGCACAGTGTTGAATCTTCTAATGAAGATGATTTACACGGGAATGTAATTAATGAATATGATTGTGTCTTTCATATTATGCATAGTGTTGAATCTTCTAATGAAGATGATTTACACGGGAATATAATTAATGAATATGATTGTATAATGAATTATTTAATTTTTTCAAAGTATTTTTTTTTTTTTGTATAATAGTAAATAATTGAGGGTAGGGTGCTTTAAAATTATATTGAATTCTAATTTTTTTAATTATCAACAAAATATTTGTAAAAAAATTAAAAAAATAAAATAAAATTAATAATAATAATAATAATTTAGAAAAAAATATGAAGATATGATAAATTCTAAAAATATAGATAATTTTTATAATAGCATGAACATAGTTTTTTTTGGACATTTTTAATTTACTATATGATTCTTAGTAGATGAAGAACAAATAAGTATTAGAGAAAATATTGTTGAAAAATGAGCCTTTTCACATAGAGATTTTCATGGTAACATTAGATATAATAAAAGCAATCAATTCATATTAGTATAATGACATTGGAATAAATATTGGAATAAATGTTCTAGGATCTCATTAAATTATGACCAATAATGACCATCTTTAGAATGAGAGTGACTATAGTTGTACCAATGATGAGCAGTAGATGACTCTATATCACTTGCAAGATTGGAGAATGACATTGAGTTTTAGTTGTAGTTTTATCTACTTCTTTCTTATGCTTTGAGCTTAAAGAATTTTAGGAAGGAAAGGCATGTTGTGTCACTAATACAACCAATCCCAAGAAGAATTATGGAGATGCAATCCATATACTTTTTATTTGTTAGTAGATGAGTTCAATAAATTAGTAATGATCCAATATGTTAATAAAGTTTGTTATTGTATAAACATGGGTACATTTATTATGTAAGCATTAAATAAATTATTATTAATGGAGTAAGTTAAAAAGTGGACAAACTCAATCAATTTTTAGTTGAAAATTTTCTGTGAATTAAGTATGAGTTTTGTTTTAAGTTATGGTTCCACTTGATTGATAAAAATTTTGACCATAAAACTTTACCATCAAAATTTTAAACTATTTTAATAAAATCCAAATAATTGAAATTTCAAAAAATATGAGTAACTCATCACTATGTTAGTAGAGATATACTATTATGAGATTTATATTAAAAGAGGGTTTTCCTCCTCACTTATTATCAATCAATACCATATTGTTACTTTCTTATCAATGTACTTTCATATTGTTGCTTTCTTATCAATGTACTATCATGTCTTCCATTTATTTTTTTACTTAATTTTGATTTATAAAACATTACATCTAATTATGTTTACCGATCTCATTTTTATTAATTATTAACATACTCTATCGAGAGGGGGGTAGGGTATGTATACTTTTGTAGACTTTACTAGTCAAATAGTTGGGCGGAGGGGGTCCCTTATCCTACAAACAAGGGGGTCTTATACACCAATTTGATGTGCTGGCTTGGTCGTAACCTTAAAAATAGATTATTATTATTATTATTAATTAACCTCCCATCCATGCCAACTTATTAATTTCTTCCAACAAAATCCTCCTAATATGAGGAATGTATATGTTTGCTGATCTCATTTTTATTAATTATTACTATAACTCTTTTTTATTTTTGTTACATTATATAATTAACCTCCCATCCATGCCAACTTCTTAGTTCCTTCCCACAAAATCTTCCTAATATTATGAGGAATGTAGTTGAGCAAATTTAGAACTATATATAATCCTATGATTTTAAAAGTTCATCCATGGAATTCGGAGTTTGCACTGTTATAGAATTCATTTGATTTGTCAATGTTCCTGATATCGAATTCATTTGATTTTTCAATGTTTCGATCGTGTGGCTCTTCATCAGGACAAGAGCCACAACACAGCAGTGGACTCTAAACATTGACAAATCATATGAATTCTATTACAGTGCAAATTCCGAATCCAGTCTCACAAACATGACCTGCCAATTCTCAGCGATTAGCAGTTCATCTATTATTTCATCATGGAGGAAAGAGCGCTTCAATTTCACACAACTGGTATTATAATATGTTAGTATGTTTTGTTATGTAATTTCACACAACTGGTATTATAATATGTTAGTATGTTTTGTTAGTACGTTCAGGTGTTACTTTAGCTGAGTTTGACATTTATAAATTATATTACAAGATTGATAGTAAAGTATCTGGTTCTTAAACACACAACTGGTATTATAATATGTTAGTATGTCACACAACTGGTATTATAATATGTT
>JZKD02S1715452.1:113069-124770 GCA_000966675.3 Picea glauca | reverse complement strand
CTCGATACTCTGCCCCCAGCTTGAAATCTAGTGGCTCAACTCCAGAATGATCATCAAAGGCTGGAGACATGCCCCCCAAGCTTCAATTCATTCACTGACTTTGAGGTTGTCACCAATTTCTATACTAGATGGAGAAAAACAATACAGGTGAATAAATGAAGGTTAAAATACGAGACCTAATGAAAGAATCGACTCAACATCTATGAGATATGGTGAAAGACTCGACCTGACAGGAGAGATGACTATTTCATTTTTTAACGAGCTTGTCATAGGAAAATAACTATGCTCAAGCATCTGGGTTTAGTCCCTAGATTTCTATTTCATTTTTTAACGAGATTGTTACAGAAAGGAAAACTATGCTCATAACCTCTGTTTCATTTTTTAACGAGCTTGTCACAGAAAAGAGAAAACTATGCTCATAGCCTCTTTTTCATTTTTTAATGAGCTTGCCACAGAGAGGGAAACTATGCTCGTAGCTTTTGTTTCATTTTTTAATGATCTTTCCACAGAGAAGAGAAAACTATGCTTGTAGCCTCTTATTGATCATTGCTTCCAAGAGGATAATTCTCTAGAAGGACACCATGTCAAGGGACAAAACTTGGTCATGGATTCCAAGAGATCTTCAATGGATGGAAGAAGAATGCTCTGGAAGGAACACATGTCGAGGGTCTCATCAGGGGTAAGGAGATCAGGCTCCAATAGACCTACTGAAGAAATCACCATGTCAACTACCAGATCCAAGTCATTGGAAGTTGAAGTCATGGGAGACAATGCCACATAATTGACATGTGGCTGGGGTGATACCAACTGCATATAAGAACCATTTAGGGAGTTCATTGGGTTGATGGTCAAGTTAGGGACAACAAAAAAAATTTGATCAATAGTCACCATTCTTCCATCATGAGGGAAAGACATCACATGGAAAAAAGTGGACACAATAGCTTTCATGGCATAGACATAATCTCGACCAAGGAGTAAATCGAAATCCAAGGGGTCCTGGACTACCATAAAATCAATAAAGACAATTTTCTCTCCCAAAGTTATGGGAAACTGAGGAAGGATCCCTAAAGGGTGACTGGTTCTTTTGTGAAAAGTGAACAAAGTCTGGGTAATCGACACAAGATTAGGATAACCCAAAGCTTTCCAAGCAATAGAGGATAAAATACTAATGGACAAACCTTCATCTATTAGTGTATGAGGAACGTACCGACCATAAACATTTACCAAAATCTTGAAAGGAATGTGAGAGGGAACATGAGGTCCAATTAGCACACCCCAATCAAAAGGATGGCCTCATTACTTAGAGGGGTTTTTGCAGGAGAAGGAGGAATGCCCCCCGGTATGGTAGATCCTGTATCAATGAGAAAAATGTGGGCACTATCGGGTTTACTCTCTAGAGGGAGAGTAGGATCGATCGATGGTGGAACTGGATCAACCACTTTGGCACTCTTCAGAGGAGGAGTGGGATTGACTGATGATCTAACTAGAGCAACCACTTTGTCAATCCTCAAAGGAGGAGTGGGATCGACCGATGGTGGAACCATATCTACCACTTTGGCACTCTTTGGATGAAGGGTGGGACTGACCACTGAAAAGACTGGATCAATCACTTGGGTGTAACTTTCTAGATGAAAAGTGGGACTGATTGATGATGGAACTGGATCAAATACTTTGTTGAGTGGTACAACCAAGGATGAAAATAGATTGACCACTTGATCAATCAGATTGACTAGGGATGGAACCAGATTGACCATTCTGTCAAATAACGATGGGTTGGGGGAAATCTTATGATAACCAGTTGGAAGTTGAATCTTTTTCAAAAGAGAAGAAGCCTCGTCCATGTGAGGACAAAGGTGAGAATAATGATCACCTTTGCATAACATACAAGGGAATTTGACAATTGTCTTTTTCTTACCAACCTTAACATCACTAGTTGACAGGGTGTCACCAACATGCCTAGCAGGGGTCGATGATGTGGAAGACCACACTTCTAAGACCTTGGGAATACCAGGGAAATTCCTCAGAAAATGGTCACCCTTACAAAGACTGCAAGGGAATTTGGGTTTCAGATTCTTCATTTTAATTTTGATGACCTCATCAACACTCCCAATACTATTAATAGTAGTTGGTTTCTTGGATCCAACATATGATGTAGTTGGAGGCTTGGTCCCTTTCTGGTTCTTCTTCTTCTCTTTCCATTTCTTCTTCTTCCTATCAATCTAGATACTCTCTTTGGAGATTTCACTAGGCGAAGAAGGAGAAATGGAAGGAGACCTGACGAGTGAAGAAGGAGAAAGGTTGGCATGAGGTTGATGTGTGGGTGGTGAGATTACATCTGAAGCACCTGCATTCGAGATCACCAGAGTGGAAAACAACCATACCGATAACCCAATTGTGAGACCTGGAAGGATCAAATTAGCGATGTAAGGAGGACAAACATTTCCATAAGAAGGAAAAACAAAGGGTTCCCCCGGCAAAGGGGTTCCTTCATTGGTCATTTTGGGAACTGACGCCACAAAGATAAATATCCAACCTAGATTCTGCTAGGAAGAACAAACAACACACGCTAAAAATCTAGTAAGAAAGCAAGCAAACAAAACCTTCTCACAATGAGCACACTAGTAGGTGATGAAATCCAACGTCGTGGGACCAAAGTAAGAAGGGGATTACATTGATGACCTGCTTAATGGACTTACACCCTGGTGCAAGCTCCCACACATAATCATGGGTATACCCTCCAAGGAGCCCGAGTGAGTATGGCCAGTGTCGATTCTAGGTACCGTGAAGAATTTCCCCTCCACAGTCACCTTGTTTAAATACCCTAAAGAGATAGGCCACTAAGGTTACCAACTACAACAGTGATGCCTGGGAAATAGTCGACAGTCCGATCCACGCCCAAGGGTAGGGTATCTAGCCCGAAATCAACTTGAAAGGATTCCATTGATCATTGTGGGTATACCTTCAAGCGACCCCCATAATACGCACAATCTCTACACCAAGACCAACAAAGCAGGGTGAGTAACTCTGGCAGTCTTAATGCGACCTCGTTATTGACCCTTGTGTGAGAAGGGCTTCCCAGGAAAAAATGTAGCAATTGGATTTCACCACTCCCTAACACAATATTCTATGTTTGTTTTCATCTTTGGAAATTTATCTTTCACACCTATTCCAAATCCCTACAACTAATCTAATGTAGGTTTGCTACCAGAATATGTAAAAATGTCTAATCAATTTTTAGTTTAGAGTTTGATTTTTTAAGGCTTTGTTACTGAAAGAAAAATGGCATGGAAAATATGGTGTTTTGACCGACTCGAAATTTATCCAAAGATATGAATATGAAATCTTTTCATTTTGATTAAAGTTGTGCTACGAGAAGGAGAAAACATTGATCATTACAGATACACAAGGTACCAAAATGTCAAAAAACATGCAATTATGCTACTTCAAAGGCAAGCATTCAAGGAAGACAATAAAATGCAGAGAAGAATCCAAGAACATATAGAGAGAAATAGAAACCACTCAAAACTAATTTCTTGGGAAAATGACCTCAAAGATCAAAAGGAAAAGTACAAAATACCTTTGAATCTCCTTACACAAGTTTTCACTCAGTCAGATAAATGAGAAGAAAATGACAAATTGACTCTAAATCGTCAAAGACAAAGAGTGACTTTAAGGTAAGGAAGAAAAATGTCAAAATTCCAAACAAAAGGTGATCGAGTCTTAGAAATCAGGGTGTTAAAGGCCAAGACCAAGATGTAATGAGGTTGTAAAAATTCTGAGCAAGTGCCAAAGCAAGAAATAAATTCAGAGATTGAAAAACCTGGAAGATTTCTCATAGAAAAGGGGTAGCGCTCTAGTGTAAAGGGCACCAGAGCATTCCAATTCTCTGTGTAAAGTCAGTAGGGAGTGCCATCACTCTAATAGCAAGGGTAGGGGAGCGCTAGGCTCTCAAAATTCAAAAAAAATGCTCAGAAAGTCAAAAAATCAAGCAAACTCAATAAATCAACTTGAAGGAGATGAAATTAAGAGCCAATCAATCAGATATAAGAATAAAATATAGTATGGGGAAGGACAAGAAGTGGGCAAAGGGACAAAACAATATCTAGGAAAGGAATCACATATCAGAGCTCGTCCTTAGTGGAGTCGCCAATTTCTGTTATAGGTGAATCCTCCTGCGAACAAGTGGATTCCCTCTTGGTCTCTAGACCCCTAAGACCAAGACATAAAAGGTGCTATCATTGGTCACTGACATCCTTTTAGATATAATTAAGCTAATACATGAAGAGGAAGAAGAAAAGTGTACCTTGTTAATGACATTTTTCCTTGCAAAGTCCAAGTTGAACTTCAATCCTAAGCCCCTCGATAGGTCCTGTTAGCAATCAAAATGCACTGGTATGTTTGATATTATTTCCACCACTCTATACTTGATTTATCGTTTTCTTCAGTATTTTGGCCAATATCTTAAACTCCAGATTATTCATCAAGCTCCTATTGATCACTTTCACCCAGAAATCCTTTGGCTTTGTCCTCTTGGTCTGCAAATAAATGGTTAGAAATCCTTATTGAACTCTGCCAAATCTTTATAACAAGTTTGTTATAAAGACACTTTTTAACCAAATGTTTTTATAAATATACATATAAGGTTTTTCTAAACTATTTATAGTTTATGAATTATGTTATAGATATATGTGGCCTATCAAACATATGATGCGTGCACTTAAGTGTCTTACTATCAAATTATCATAAACCATGTTACATATGCCCAAAAACCAAATATATTGCAGTTTTCTAAGTCTAAGAGTTAAGCCATGAGTTAAAATTACATTTCCTAATTCCTATGTTAGCCATGCATTCAACTCAAGCCAAGTCCACATGCCAAAGCACAAAGCCATGTCATAAATATAGCCATGATTATGTTCCCAATTTCTCTCTCATTCCACCATCTTCAGGAATGGATGTGCAGAGGAGGTGCACTGTGGAACGCGCAGAAGAGCTACACAGGTGCTACCTGATCTCGTGAGCAGTGTAACCAAAGTGTGCTACCCGATCTCCTGAGCAGTGTAAATGATGGGTGCTACCCAATCTTCTAGGCAGTGTAACGGTGGGCGCTACCCAATTTCCTGAGTAGTGTAATGGCAGGCGTTGTGAATTTCATAGAGCGCTACCGAATATTTTGGCAGGAGTTACCTAATTTCTAGCAGAGATGGAATTTGCATAGAGATACACTAAAAGCGCTACCAAATGATGCTACCAGCTGGCACCTGGAATCAAGGAGTTCGAATTCATTACTCTTTTAGGTGGTTGATGATGTGGAGAATGGTTGAGATAGTAGCTGGTAGCATGATAACAACATACCACCTCTATAGGACACTTGGCATGCAAGAGGAGGCACATCAATGAATATCAAGGGAGGACGTTTCATTTAAATATTGTTGGATCAATTACCAACACGTTTCCTTTTTTATAGTAGTTTTTAAAATAATTGTTAGCACAGGTGTTAGATGGATAGATGTTTCTAGAAGAATCCTATGTGAGGAAGGCCAGCTCAAACCTCTAGTTGTTGCCTTTCCTTTTTGTTATAAATACATATTCCAAATGTTGATGGGGGTGGGAATGGTTGAGGTGAGGCTCCCAGATTGTAATTTTCTTTGACTGAGTAAACTGTTCTCTGGTTTTGCACTGAACCTAAGAATTTTTTTATTAATGGAAGTCAACTTCTCTTCATTTTCTTATTTCTTCTTACTCTGAATGCTCATTAATGGAGGATCCTTGTGAGATGTTATACTTGTATTATAATGGATGTTTGATTATGATGCTACTGTAAATGTTTTCAGGTTTTTAAAGTTTAGTTTCAAGAGGATCTTGTGATTGATCTTTTTCTTCACCTAGATGCTAGAAGGCCTGATGCTTATAGGATACTTGTTCATTCTTCTTACCAAGTCTTCCCTCTATTCATATTTATCCTTAAACAATTGGTTGAATCTAATCAAGACCTCATTTTCTTTTGCATGCTAGCCCATATTTTTGAGTTAGAACATTATCATATTGAGTCTTGTCCATTTGACCTTCTAAAAAACTCATTTACATTTACAAATCTTTTGATGTTACCAAGATCACCTTATTACAGTCTAGGGTGACTTTTGGAGTGATAACATAAATGGAACCGTTGTCGAGGACAGATTTGAGCAGATTGAAGAGTTCCTTGGGAAGAACGACATAGATCCATCTCTTGATGGTAGACAAGAGAGGGATACAAAAAATTGGTTGTAATCATCTACCTGGCGACTCCATGAAGACAAACCTATTGGAAAACTCCACTGTGGGAATAATTTTGGAAATAAATGGAAGGCAGAGGCAAGTTCAAGTATCAAGTTCTAAATTTCTTTCTGCAACTTGTGCTCTTTATCCTTCATTATTTCTTGAATTTCCCTGCACACATTAGGAGAATCATAATCTTCTTTGTATACTCTAAATACCACCATCTTTCTCTTGCATATTCCTTCTTCGAACAAGTAGATTTACTCCCTTCCCATATCATTGATGTTAAGGATATCCATCCACTTCAAACACATGAAAAAGATGAGGTTCATAAACACTTTTTTAATCAGTCTGAACCTTATGATTCTCTCCCCTCTCTAGATTTCAAAGTTGATTTATTACCTTCTACCATTCCCTCTGTTGTTAATAACCAACCTGTTGAAATTCAACATGCACCAAATGGTTATTTTCCTTTTGCAAATAATAAAACTGATTCAGTTCAGGCTGCCAACTCCTCTAACCTTTAACAACAACCTTGTAGTGTTCAGCAGCCTACTGAATTCCAGATTAAGGTTAGGGGAAAGATGTTTGGACCTCTAAAGATGCCATCATTTCTTCATCCTTACCCTCCCGGATTTGTAGACTATCTACCCACTTTTTCTGGAAAAGATAACACTACAGAAGAAGAGCATATGTCAGCCTTTCAAGACTTCATCGATAATATGGAAATCTTGCATGAAGATATTATCATGAGGCTTTTCTCTAAATATTTGATTGGAGATGTTGCCTTGTGGTTTAAGAATATGGAAGTTGCTTCCATTGGTTCATGGGATGAACTATATGCCACCTTTTTAAAATATTGGGGAGAGATAAATTCATTGGATCAATAGCTACATGAATTCACTACTTTGAGAAGGGGAAAAAATGCAGTTCTATCTATTTTTAATCAAAGGTTTTACAGCTTGTATTGCAGCTTGCCCCTAGAAATTAAACCTTTTGAGACTGTTGCCATGGTGTATTACATAATGTCTCAATATTCTGACCTTGTTTTGCATCTTAGGGAAAGAAATTTGACATATTTATCACAGTTATTCATGGATGTTGAGGAAGTGGAGGATAACCTCCGAGCTTGTGGCAGGATTCAAAGTCAGTGTCATGTCAAATCTGAACATGAGGTAGATTTTATTTGTTGTCCCTATGAATAAAAGATAGTGGATGATTTGGTCCTCGAAGCAGGTATCTTTGACAACCTTGCCTCTGAGGAAGTCACTGTCTCAAACATTGACCAAGAGCAGCTTGTTGTTGAAAAACGCTTTTGTAATTCATACTTTGTTGTTAGAAAGAATCATGAAACAAGACATTCTAAATGTCAAGAGTCAAAGGTTTGTTATGGACAACCTGTTTTTGATGGAAATACCAGTGATGGTGATGAACAAATTTTTTCTATGATTTGTTTGGAACCTCTTAGCACTATTATGGTATATGATAATTATGCTCCTAATCCTTGTAAATGCTATGGAGGTGTTGAAATGGAATTTTCATATAAATCTAGTCTCTTATCCATCACCAACAAATGAACAACCTTGTCTTAATAAAAACCATGTGTATGATATGATAAGAAATGAACTATCCCCATGGTATATGCAGAGATGATAAGAAATCAACCAACAGGTGGTTCTGAAGTTACGAAGAAGCTATTCGATCCACAGATTCCTGTGTCTGTCATTCAAAAAAGTGTTCCTGTAGAATACATCAAACAAACTGTCAACAACTTTGAAACAATGAAGGTAACCTTTCATAAATTAATCAATCATTAGTTTCAATTTCATGACCCTATCAATGAGTACATAGAGTTACACTTTTCAAATTCTTTGGAGCATGCATAATTGATCTTTTTGTCAACATGTCTGGGTGAGTATGGTTTCTTGGATGAATTTTTATCACTGTTGTTACATTTCAAACATAAGTTCTTGATCAGTGACAAAGACGAGGTTCCTTCAATTTTAAAATTGCTTGAATGGTTGTTATGGAAACCAACATTTGCCTTACCAATTGCAGAGCTGGTTAGAGTAGAGTAACGTAGGAAATAAGTTCACTGCCCAAGCATTTCTCTTCTTCTAGTTTGTAGCAAAAATATCAGTCAGCTTGTGTGAATAAAGACCAATTTTGAAGGTATGCAGAGATCAGTTGCACAGGTCTTGAGAGTTTTCAGAGATTGGTTTCATAGGCTAGATGACTCGATAGCCCAATAGATAAGAAAACTGGAACTACTAGGTTCTTGGAGCCTCCCAGGGAGGTCTCCATCCTAGTTGGAGCCAGATGTTAACAATCAAAATGCATTGGTATGTTTGAGAGTATTTCCACCACTCTCTACTTGATTTATCATTTTCTTCAGTCTTTTGGCCAATATCGTAAACTCTAGATTATTCATCAAGCACCTATTGATCACTTTCACCCAGAAATCCTTTGTCTTCATCCTCTTGGTATGCAAATAAATGGTTAGAAATCCTTATTGAACTCTACCAAATATTTATAACAAGTTTGTTATAAATACATTTTTTAACCAAATGTTTTTATAAATATATATGTGTGTGTGTGTGTGTGTGTGTGTGACCTATCAAATATGTGATGCATGCACTTAAGTGTCTTACTATCAAATTATCATAAACCATGCTACATATGACCTGTTGGCACAAGGGAAGACCCAAGGTTCACTCCAAGAGTGCACCAACAAGCCCTAGCTACTGGCCCTTTCGACAACACCTACAAAGAATATGTAGTCTCACCTGAAGCATGTATGAGGGGGTTGTAGGACAAAGATGTCTACGACTAGGGGAATATCAAGTGGAACTAATACAACAACAAGGAAACAATCATACATCCCTCACCAATCTAGATCTACCCTACACAGTTATAGATCTGATCTAATTACAACAATGTAAATAAAAATATAACAGTGAGAGAGATGAAAGCATCAATCACACACAAAACACAATATGTATGTGCTTCACCCTCTCTCTAGGGATATGTCCATAGAACTGTGCTTATGATTTATTAAGGTAAATCATATAGTTCTTGTCTGCACTCTCAACTAGCAGATATTCTTTCTTCCTTTCTCTTTCTCTCCCCTTCCTATGCACCCAACTGCAGGACTTGACCTTTGCACATAGATGAAGATCCTACAATACCAGAAGGCTCTCTCACCTAGCACTTATGTTTCTCAATACAATAATATCTCACCACAATAATAGAGCTAGATCAACAACAACATCGTACCAACCCAACCTAGGTCCCCTTGACCTTTATTTATACATTACAATACTTCACCGACAGCCCTAGGCCAACACGTAGGTGCCAAAACCCTAGATACCAAAACCCTAGGTGTCTAAAACCCTAGGTCAACTTGACCTGCTTTTTTCAGGCTTCACCAGCCTATCTTTCCTTCCTTCTCGTGCGGTGCTCCAAAGCATCCAACGGTGGATTTTTCCACTTGCTAAGTTGTCCTCGATCCATATTCCTTGTTTATCTGTCATCCCCAATCCTCACATCCAAAAAATTTGTTTTCTGTACTTCGCTCCATATTTTCTGCTCTTTTTCTCACTTCGACCCAACGACAATTACTGTGTATTCCGCAAAGTTCACTTTTCACCTTTTATTCCTTGTTCTTCTCTTCCTTCCATAAATAAGGGCCAACAGCCCCCCAACAGTCACCTATGACTCGTCCCGAGGCACGTTAGATCTCATCCTTCTGTTCTACTTCAACTTGTAGACTGCGCAGTGTATCCTTTTCTTTCTGGCCCATGCATCCCTTCCTTGTGCAGACTGTCTTTTCTGTGTCTGGTACCCAGTTTCAACTGCACTTGGTACCTAGACCCTTTTCTTCTTTATTTTAATGAGGTCTGCGAGGCAACTGGTTTTCATAGTACAACTTCAGTCGACTCCCATTCACTAGTCCTTCCTTCCATTCTTCATTCAATGTCTTTAGTTGTGCAGATCCCCCTTCGGTAACATAGGCGGCCTCATATGGTCCGATCCAATGCATCCTAAAAATCCCTGAATTTTTTGTAAACTTACTGTCATACAACAATACTAAATCACCCTGCATGAATGCCTTCTTCTTTATGTGCCTTTCATGATAGGCCTTTTCTCGTTCCTTCTGAACCTGCTGATGGAATCCTGTAATAAATCTGTCTTCTTCTAGTTCAACCAATTGTGCAATCCTCTCATGAATAGAACTAGTATCATCCATTTATGTAAATGCAACAATTCTTAAGCTTGGCACCAAGTATTCCATCAGGACAACAACTTCAAGACCATAAACCAACTTGAAAGGGGTCTGTATTGTTAATTTATTGCAAGTGATTCTATAGGCCCATAGTACTACAGGTACTCTTAAATCCTAGTCATCCCTATTCACACTGCAAATCTTTGTCAGTGCGGTCTCCAAGATCTTGTTGAATGCTTCAACTGTTCCATTTGCTTCTGGATGGTAAGGGGCACTCTTTTGATGGTGGATTGCAAATTCTTCAGTCAGGGCTTTGACTGCCTTATTGATGAAGTGTGTGCCTTGATCACTCATAAGGGTCTTATGGCATTCAAACCTAGTTATTATGTCATCAAATATAAAACGTGCAGTTGTAGTTGCACTACAGCCCTTTACTTCTCTTGCTTCAACCCATTTAGTCAGGTATTCTATCGCAATAATTATGTATCATTCTCCTATGCACTTTCTTGGTGGGTTTTAGGTCCCACAACGTCAATGGCCCACTTTTCAAATGCTTGTAGGGTCATCTGCGGTGCTAATGGAATTTCATCTCATATGGATGGTTTCCCAACTCTCTGGCATACACCGCAGGCTCTAGCATAATCCTTAGCATCTCTGTGTAAGGTAGGCCACCAAAGGCTAGCTCTCAGAACCTTTTGCACAAGTTATCTCCCTGTGTAATGTCCTCCTGTGATGCCTTTTTGAGATTCTGCGAGGATCAGTGGTCGCTCTGCCTCCATAACACACCTCCTTAAAATCTCATTGGGTCCCATCTTGTATAGCTGACCAGCTATCAGTGAAAATTTTGCAGTGTGTACCACTAGTCGTTTCTTCTGGGGAATTATATACTCACTAGGTGACATTCCTGTTGATAGGAACTGGACTATGTCTGCGAAGTGGTCATTAATCTTTCTAATGGTGAGCAGTTGTGCATCCGACGATGTATCCTCCAATCTGGTGGGTTCTTCGCCATGTTCCACCCTTGACAAGTGGTCAGGGCCCTTGTTCATTCTTCCTGTCTTAACTATGATCTCAAAATCATATTCTTGAAATAGAAGAATGTCAGTTGTGGAGCCTGATTATCTTCCTGATTTATAGGTCTTTTACTTTCAGCCGTGTTTATACCCCATGAAGTATTTACACCCCAGAAGTATGTACACTCTTCCACGCGGGGGAGTG
>JZKD02S1715452.1:75101-86074 GCA_000966675.3 Picea glauca | reverse complement strand
CTAAGAGAAATTACACCACATATGATAAAGAGTTTTATTCCATAATTCAATCCTTGAAGAAATGGAAGCACTACCTTGTTCCAAATGAATTTTTCTTGTATAGTGATAACCAAGCTTTACAATTCATAACTAGACATGGGAAATTGAATCAGAGACATGCAAAGTGGATTGAGTTTATGCAAAACTTTAATTTTTTCATAAAACATATTTATGGAAATGCTAACAAAATTGTTGATGCATTAAGTAGGATATGTTTGATTCTGCAGGAGTTTCAGGTGAATACCTTAGGGTTTGAACACCTTAAGGAAATGTACAGTGATGATCTAGATTTCAAGGAAGCATACAAAGCATGTGAAAATCATGTGATGAGAGACATAAGCTATTGGATAGAGTATATGGTTCAAGAAGGATTTTTTTTCAAGGTAAATTAGTTGTGCATACCAAAATTCTCAATGAGGGATAACCTTTTGAAGGAAAATCATAGTGGAGGATTGGCTGGACATTTTAGCCATGATAAGACATTTGCATAGTTGAGCAGTTCATATTATTGGCCAGGTATGAGGACATAAGTGATAAAGTTTGTAAACAGATGTAGAATATGTCAAGATGAAAAAGGAAAAAGACAGAACACTGGATTGTATCATCCATTTCCAATACCAAAGAGGCCTTGGGATGCAATAAGCATGGATTTTGTATTGGGACTACCAAGAAAAAAGAGAGGATGTGATTCCATATTTGTGGTGGTGGATAGATTTTCAAAAATGGCACACTTTATCCCATGCCAGAAGACTAGTGATGCAACACATGTTGCAAATTTATTTTTCAAGGAAGTTGTTCGACTTCATGGATTACCCAAAAGCATTGTCTCATACAGAGACACCAAATTCGTTGGTCATTTCTAGAGAACATTGTGGAAGAATTTGGGGACAGATTTGTCCTTCAGCTCAGGTTATCACCCTCAGATAGATAGATAGACTGAGGTGGTGAACAGAATTTTGGGAAACTTATTGACGAGTCTGGTCACTGCACATCATAGTCACTGGCATCAAATTCTTCCACAAGTCGAATTTGCATACAATGACTCACTAAAAAAGAGCACTGGAAAGAGACCATTCCAAATACTGTATGTAATGCAACCAAGAGGAGTATCTGAGTTGAGAGACTTAGAACAGAGTGAGTTCAGAAGTGTTGGAGAAGAAGATTTTGTTACAGAAATGTAGAAGCTCCATAGCCATATGAGAGAGCAGTTTCATAGCTCTAGCCAAGAGTATGAGTGCAGAGTTGATAAACATCGCAGAGAGATTCAATTTGAAGTAGGATATCAGGTTCTGGCACATCTCAAGAAAGAAAGGTTCCCAAGGGGAACATATAACAAGTTGAATATCAAGAAGATTGGACCATGAAATATCCTAAGTAAATTTGGTAACAAAGATTATGAGATAAAGATGCCAGAGGATGTGGGAATATCACCCATATTCAACGTTTCAAACCTGTATCCTTACAGGGAAGATGACACAGAGAGATCAAAATATCAAGAGAAGATTCAGTGGGAGAAGTAGATTCCTGTAGTATAAAATCCATAGATGGAGAATATCGTTGATCAGAGGATTGGCAAGAAGACTAAGAGGAAGACCTATTTTGAATATTTTGTCAATTGGAAGGGACACCTGATAAAATATCCTAGTTGGGAAAATGATGTTGATATCCAGAAGCATGGAAATTCAGTGCAGGAGCTCATGGAGATGAGTCCATGAATTTTTGTCCAAGGGATTATGATAAAGAGAATTTCCAACAAGCACACGTGGAGGGACAACTTAATTCCATAACACACCTTTTGAATTATTTTGGAATCTTAAACACTAGCGTTTCCCGTCAATATTTTTGAACTAATTGAAAACTGAAGAAGATCAAATGCTTGGGAGCTAAATGATCACAAGTGATCTGGGAGTTTCATTCCTATACTTTAATGTGACGAAACTTAAGTAGTAGTTAGTTTTGTTTTTTTGAGAAGATGAATAGTTGAAGGGAACCCTAGGATCCCTCTGGGATAAATAGAGGTGTTGTATGCCCGAATGAGGCTGTTGGAAACTAGTAGGAGATTTATGTGATTTAATTATTGTTGAATTTTTAGTTATTGCTTTATCATAGTTGTATCCATTTACTTTTGAATGAATATAATAGAGGAAAATTGATCCAATACAAGGTGTTTCTACTATTTATAGTTTTATATCATTTTCTATTTTCATGAATGAATGAGTTATGTTATTAAGCGTATGATACAGTGAAACATTTGAATAAGCTTCAATTGTTTCTATTCATTGAATTCAAGAAAGGTGTGTATATAGTCCGCAAGGAGTGTTTTGACGGAGTCTATTTCGACTCAGAAGCTCAGAAGAGATAGCATGAAACTTTCATTTTTGCAAGGAGTGAAAAAGGACTATTTCAAGGTGTGCACAGTCACGTGCAAGAATTTAAGTCTTGCGTGGTAATCTCTTGCAATGAGTGCACAAATTGGAAGTTTGACTAAAGGTCGAAGTAAGCCCTATGAAGAGTCAAAGGTTCTGAGAGATAAATCTCAGGATAGATAGAGGGGAGAAATCCTTAAAGGGAGTGAAGCTTTGAAGGTTTCACGAGTCACCGATTAAGATCCGTCCAGGAGGGAGTGGGGTCATTCCAGATCGTTGGATATGGGGAAAGTGCACAAGTTTTAAGTCTCTGTGTGCACATAGGGGTGAGGATTCACCAAAGTCCCGAAGAGGCCAGGGACCATCCATCATCCATAGGTACGCATGGCTGAAATCTGTCATCTTCAGAGGAAACCACTCCGGGAGGAACGAATGCTCAAGAGTGTGAAACTCCCAAACCCTGAAGAGACAAAGTGTATCATGGCCGTCAGATATAGAAGGATAGGTGTCAACAGATTATGTACATTGGGTGGAAGTGCTCTGGGAGAAAGAGAAGGTGGAGAGTTGAAACTCCCAAAGCCTGAATAGTCGAAGAGGCTTATGACTATTGATTTGTGGGAGGTACATGTCAACAGATCGTGCACTTCAGGTGGAAGTACTTCAGGAGGTATAAAGTGCAGAGAGTTTAAGACTCACGAAGATTGAAGATTTAAAGTCAATTGTAACCATCGATCTAAGAATGGGGAATTCGATGGTGAGGAATCATTGCGGGGAGAGGAGGAAAAATTAGTAGATGTGCTAGTTCAAAGCCCATTTTTTACCAGTGTCGTTGATCTCGTCGGGACATGGGATCAATGAGCATGATTTAAAGGATATTTGGGTAAGCACTTTTTAGATTTCAGGGACAGATCTCTCCGATAAAGAGAGAGTATGTTGGTAGCCCACAATTTCTATGAACTATCGATCGACGGACAAATCGGTAATGACCAAATCATGACCGTGAAAACCCTAAGGGTGATAATAGGGCCCATGTTTGATTGAGATTGAGACTAGTAAGGTCTCGAGGAGCTAATCCAACTCGATAATATTTAACAATCATTGACTGGGAGGTCTAGCAGCCCCAAGGGAGAGTAGGGGGTTCTGTGTCAAATTCCACGAGCATAAGTTGGTTCAAGTTACCATGGATGCATACGCAAAGAGGTTATGGAGTTGTTGAGGTATGCCCCTTAACTATAGGATGAGAAAAAAAGAGTGCAACATTTTCTCAGTGGATTTCCATAATCCTACAAATACCAAATTGAGTTTGACAAACCCAATACATTGGAGGACACTATTCAGAAGGCTAGGTGTTTATATGATCAGTCCAAGCATAATAAAGATCCTTGAAAATAATGGAAGAGGAAGGAAAATAGTGGATTCTAAAAGAAGAGATTCAAGTCCTTTTCACACAAGAATCCCATAAAATGTGCATAATTAAGTCAGCCAAGCAAAAGTGTGTATCAATAGAAATTTCCATCTCAGAGTGGAAACAAACTAGCAGAGAAAGCAAGAGGAAGAGTAGAGGAGCCTAAGAAAGGAATTTTACAATGCAAAGGATGTGAAGAGCCACACCTATTGAGGGATTTACCTCATAGGAAACATGATAGCAAGACTATTTACCATATGCAGGAGGAAACTATAGTCAATGATGTATCTAGGAGCATGCCGAGAATATATGCAGTTGTGGAAAATCAACAAGCATACCACCAAGCCTCTGTGGTGGAATTGAAAGGTATTGTTTCCAAGTAACTTGTTTCTATTTTAATTGACCCTGTATCTAACCTTAGTTATATTTCACCTCAATTTTTTGAGGCATGTTCATTATAGAAAAAGAAACATGAAATATCATGGTTGGTTCAATTAGTCACTAGAACAAAGAGGAAAGTGGATGAGGTAGTATAAGTCTATCCATTTGTGATGAGTAGACTATAGAATTAGGTGACCTTGAATATCCTACCCCTAGGCTCATATGATGTTCTATTGGCTATGGATTGGTTATCTTCCCACAAGGAAAAGTTAGATTGTTATAAAAATATTTTGGAGTGTGAGGATAAGGAGGGAAATGCAAGAATTTGGAAAGGAATTCAGAAGCCAGTTTTAGTAAGAAAAATATCAATGTTGCAGCTCAAGAAGTTCAATAGAAAAGGGTGGTTCTTGTATGTTATACATGTACTTAATTCAACAGAAAGAAATAAGTTGAAGGTTGAAGATCACCCAATACTATGGGAATTCAAATATGTGTTTCAAGAGTAAGTATCAGGACTACCTCTAAAAATGGATCTCAATTTTTCAATATATCTCGTACCTAGAGCAATACAACCTTCAAAAGTGCCTTACCAAATTAGTACACCAAAGTTGGTGGAGTTGAAGGTACAATTGAAGGAAATGTTGGATAAAGGTTACATTAGTCCGAGTGTATCTCCATGGGGAGAACTAACCCTATTTGTGAAGAATAAGGATGGTACCTTGAGGTTATGTATTGATTATAGGAAATTGAACAAGATGACCATAAAAAAAAAATATAATTTGCCCAATATTGATGACATTTTTTATGAATTCAGAGGAGATGAATTCTTTTCAAAGATTGATTTGAGGTTGGGATACCACCAAAGCATAATTAAGGATGAATATATACACAATACAACCTTTAGAATGAGGTACAAGAACTATGCATTTGTAGTTTTGCTTACAAACGAACCAATCACATTCATGTGTTTTATGGATAACTTGGTCAACAAGTATTTGGAAAATTTTGTCTTAGTATTTATGGATGACATTTTGGTGTATTCCAAGAATAGATAAGAACATGAAGAGCATATTAGGATGGTGCTACAAGTTTTGAGAGAGCACTAGTTGTATACTAAGTTTAGCAAGTGTTATTTATTTCAAAAGGAAATTCAGTATTTAGGCCACATAATATTAGCAAAAGGAGTGGTAGTAGACCTTGAAAAGATCAAGGAAATCATGGATTGACCTACCCATAGAAATGTGACATAAGTAGTATCCTTCATGGGATTGGTTGGATATTACAGGAGGTTTGTAAAAGGATTTTCCAAGATCATTAATCCTATTACTTCATTGCAGAGAAAGAATAATAGATTTGTGTGGTCACCAGAGTGTGAAGGTAGCTTTCAACAACTAAATCATATATTGACTAATTCCCATGTTTTGAATATTGTAGACCTTGAAAAATATTTCTTATTTTGAATTTATGCTTGCAAGGAAGGACTAGGAGGATTTATTAAGCAATAAGGGAAAGTGATTTGTTATGAATCACAAAAATTAAATGAGCATGTGCATAAGTATGTTACCCATGATCTAGAGTTGTAAACAATTGTGCATGCATTGAATATGTGGAGGCATTACTTACTTGGGATAAGAGTTTTCCTAATGAAAAACCATTGTGGTCTGAAGTACGTATTCGACCAACCAAGGTTGAATTCTAGACAGGGTAGGTGGATGGCACTAATTAGTGAATTTGATTTTGAAATCAAACATATTAAGGGAAAGGAGAACAAGGTGGTTGATGTTCTCAACTAAAGAATTTAGACAATACACTTAGTAGAAACAAGTGTAGGGGAGTCTGATATCAAGTAGAGGATTAAAACCCTCTTGCAAGAAAATGAGTTCTTTAATCAAGTCACAAAAGGGTTACAACAATAACTTAGGGAAAAGAAGTATGAAGAATATTATCTTGGGGCTGATGGGTTGTTGTTGTATAACAATAGGATGTGTGTGCCTAAATCAATATATTTGAGACATTTGGTTATGGATGAGTTCCATAGGATACCATATGTAGGTCACCCTAGTTACCAAAAAATGGTGAAAATAGTAAGGTATGTGTATTATTGTCTTCGAATGAAGTAATACATTGTTGAGTACATCACTAAATGCTTAGAGTGCCAGCAAGTAAAGGTTGAGCATAGACAACATACTGGGCTATTGCCACCTTTTCTGATTATAGAGTGGAAATGGGAAATGATTTCCATGAATTTCATTGCTGGTATACCAAATAAATCAAGAAACATGATGCGATCATGGTTGTAGTGGATAAGCTGAGAAAGGAATCTCACTTTATCCCAATTAAATATACTTTGAAGGCCATAGATGTTTCTAAAATATTTAGAAAGGACATTTTCATATTGCATGGTTTTCCCAAGACCATAATCTTAGACAGAGATTCCAAGTTCACTTCAAATTTATGGAAAATATTGTTTGCAGAATTGGGAATGCAATTGGCATTTAGCATGGTATACCATCCACAAATAGATGGTTAGACCGAAAGAGTGAACTGAGTGCTAGAGGAAATGTTTAGTATGCATGTTAAGCATCAACCTAAGTAGTGGGAAGAGTATATACCCTTGGTATAGTTTTCCTACAACAATGGTTACCAAGAATCATTGAAAATGAGCCCTTTTGAGGTTATGTATGGGAAAAAGTTCAAAGTTCCAATAAGCTAGGACAGTCAAGTGGATAATATCACACTTGGACCAAAATTTCTAAAGGAGATGGAACATGCCATGGTTAAGATAATATAGAACCTAAAAGTAGCTTAGGACATACAAAAGAGCTATGCAAATACCAAGATAACTCACTGAGATTTTAGTGTAAGAGATCGTGTGTATCTCTGAGTGAAACTCAAAAGGAGTTTCCTAAGAATGGGGACCTGTGCGAAGTTAGAACCCCACTACTATGGATTCCCAAAAATTTCTAGGGGTAAAGTACTCCAAATGGATAGTGATTCTCCAAGAGTTTGACTTGAAGTTCGAACATGCTAAGCCAAAGAAATATTTGGTTTTCGTCAAACTGATATGTGACCTTCCCTCCACTAAGACAGAGAATGTGGCAGAGGATTCCTTACCTGATGAATCACTTTTTATGATCATTTCTGATGACGTATGGTGCAGAGATATCATTATCTATCTCCAGACTCAAACTTTCCAGCTTGATCTCTCTAGTACAGATTGTTGTCGTATACAATATCAAGCCCGCCAATACATCATTCTTGCTGACACTCTTTATCCTAGCGGTATTGAATCCATTTTTCGATGTTGTCTCACTTACGATGAAGCTAAGAAAGATTTGAATGACTATCACTCTAGAGCATGTGGCGGTCATATTTTTGGGTATGTCACTGCCCAAAATATCTTACGAGCAGGTTATTTATGGCCTTCTTTGTTTAAGGATTGCATTATTATTGTTCATAAATACCATGCTTTCCAAACTTATAATAACAAGATGAGATCTCATCCTACTCCCTTACATACTATAGTTTTTGTTGGTCCATTCGCCAAATGGGGCATTGACTTCATGGCATGTAACCCTTACTCAGTTGGGGGGCATGGATACATCATTGTAGCTGTGGATTATTTCACTAAATGGGCCAAGGAGATGCCTACATTTTATAACACCAGGAAAACTGAAGCATTTTTCATATTCAATCATATCATTACTTAGTTTAGTGTCCCTCAAGCTATCATTACTGATCATGGCAGTAATTTTCAAAATTTTATGATGTATGAACTTACTGAAAATTTGGGTCTTTGCCATGAAAACTTAACCCCATATTATCCACAAGCCAATAGCCAAGTTGAAGCAATCAATAAAGTTCTCATTACTATGCTTCGACAGTTGATAGGAATTCATAAGACAAGTTCGCACACCATGTTGTTCTCAGCATTATGGGCCTATTAGACATCTGTTAAGTTTACCATTGGATTTACACCTTTCCAACTAGTTTATGGAATCGAGGCTATCTTGTCGATTGAATATGAAATACCATCTTTGAAACGGGTCGTTGAACTTCTCCCCAATACCTCTGTCAAAGAAGAGCATCTTTTGTATTTGATGCAACTAGACGAAATTTATTGCAATGCTTCCCTAGTTATTGAAACTCAGAAGAAACGTGTTAAAGCCCAATACAAAAAGCATGTCAAGCCATATTTTTTTTCTGAAGGTGATCTATTTCTTTTTTATGAACAAGATCATGATTTTCTAGGGGTTGGTAAATTTGAGCCTATGTGGCGAGGTCCTTACATTGTCAAATGTGTGTTGGAGAAGGGAGCTTATGAGATAGTTGATTATGATGGAATCCCTTTGAGTGAACCCAGAAATGGGTTTTACTTAAAGAAGTACTATTCTTAAGTCATTTCTTCATGAGTGCTTGTACTTTTAATGTATCATACTCTTGTGTTCTCTTTCGTTGTGTGGTTTCAACCTTTAGTTTCTTACCTTGCGTTGTGCTTGGTATCTAGATGTCAGTGTCTTCTCTACCCTACATTGGTTTCACAGATGGCACTAGTCAAAGTAATCAGAACTTTGCATCTGCTGCGTGGGAAATTTATGCACCTACATATGAATTGATTAGTCTACATGGTGTTTTCCTTGGTTGTGGAACTAACAATATTTTGGAATACAGTGCAATCATCAAATTATTGACCGACATTGTTTCACTCAGAATCTGTCATCTTGTTTTATGACTCGATTCACAATTAGTAGTCCTATAGTTGAGTAATGTTTAATCCATTCGAAGTCCTATGTTGTTAATGGTATATTTATGAATCCACCTATTGGAATGTCATTTTGATTACATTGAATATCAACACATTCCTAGATGTCTAAATACATTAACAGATTCTTTAGCTAATTATGTGTTAGACAGACATTTGAGAAATTTATAAAACCCAACCACACTTTGTATATACAACAAGTAAGTCGGTAGAAGCCTCATATATATATATAACATAAAAGTTTTACAATTTTTTTTTTTGTCCGAAGACCAAAATATAAAAAATGTGAAGCATATGGCTTCATATACAAATAGAGAATCAAGGATGTTGCTCACTATAAAAAGTGACTGCTCATGCTAATTTACAAAGAATTTGACCAATGGAAGAAGATACACCCATTGTATGGCACTGATAATGCCTTGTGATATCGTCAATGGAGGCATCTGGGATGTTCATCGTGAGCCCCTCTAGATTCTACTCTAAGATCTCATAGTCACCATTAGCTACTCCTAATATGTCAACTCTCTACCCTCACCTCTGGATGGGGGATGAACTTGGAGGTCGGTAAGGTCCCACATCTGCATCATCAAAAAAGAATTTGATTAGTCATTAGTTAAATAACACATAAACACATTTTATATTAAAAATTACAAAAACATTTAAAAAAAAATGCACTTCTTACCTATGTCCCCCCATTGGGAACCCTTAAGAAGAACCAAGTTTGGATCACCTTAGAAGTTTAAACCAGCATAGGCATATTCATCTACCATAAGCATCTGGGTTCTCAACCAGTCAAATAAAAAATCATTGTACTTGGACCAGTCACATGTCGTTCCATGAGGCCGACCCACCTCTTCACTATTGCATCATGTGGGGCAGGTATACCCCACTCTACCTGTAAGCATAAACGTGGGACCCTCTCCAGGAAGAAGGACACCAAAATAGAACCGTATCCAAACTATTTTAGTTCACCATTCCTGCACTTGTTTAATTGTTTTTTCATGCTTCTGAGAACCCCGTCACACCAGTTGAAAACTTGGGGCTCCATACATTCCAGTTCATACTAGAAATAGATCTGAAGAGCCATATGGGGAGTTTCACTCCCTTCCATGCGCATGATGGTGTAGAGGATAGTTCATAGAGGTAAGTCATAGACATCTTTGATAACGACTTTGCTGCTATGCTTCTGAGTACCGAGCACACAATGTGCATTGATATAGTGGCTCATAAGCTTGCCATCTCCCCTACTACCTTTCAATGTAACTCAGGACCCACGGTGAGATAATTTGGTCAAGAAGTAGACATCCTCAATATCTATCATAAGAATTTCAACACCCACTCAGAATTCCTGTTGGTTCACATCCCACATTGGAACTAAGTATTCGAGTAACCTCAAATGATTCCTCATGCTCTAGATCTTGAAGAATTTTAACATTCCACACCGTCGAAAGGAATTTACCATTCCTAGGTAAAAATTAATCTTCCTCCTCATACTCTCTCTCTCTCACCATTCCAACATATTTACTATGGAAAACCTACAATGGGACATAAAAGAGAGATTAGCATCTTCATCTTCTCCCTGGAAACTTTGTTATTGGTAAATAAATATCAAAACACTTATTTATTTGCTCACTTCACATGCATGGACGTCCGTACAGTGTGGATTCGTCGCAGGCTAGCTTTAGGGCCACCTGCGACGACCCTGGGTCGTCACAAGGCATGATATAGGGCACCTGCGATGACCTCAGTGCATAGGTACCCTTGGAAACTCAACTCAAAAAGTCATTTTTAACCAATGAAAAGAAAACTTTGATCCATGAAAAGTTGAAAGAGATGAAAATTACCTATTCTACGAAGATCGTTCATCAAATGATCAACCGTGCCTTTCGTAATCCGCATTGGAAAATTGAGGTAAGTGGGGGTTTTGGAACAAAGTTTGGGTGAAATAACGAATGGGATAGTGAAATGAAGTTTTTACCCATTTTTATTAACTTTTTCACTTTTTCATTTATATTTTATA
>JZKD02S1715452.1:47552-72361 GCA_000966675.3 Picea glauca | reverse complement strand
TTTGTAGTTAGATTAGTATAGTTATTTTTAGTTTGTTTTATTAGTTTCTAGTTTCCTTAGTTTAGATCACTTAACTTAGATCAAATTTCTCTTTGGTTTCCTTACGAGACCTTAGATCGGCCAACGGAGACGTTAAACTCATCAGGGTGGTCCATACCAAACGGCTTGGGTTATTTAGACAACCCCGGACTGGTTCCACTCTTCTAGTTGACGGATGGACTATTTCGCCCGTCAACACACCTGTAATCACATGGTTATATTCATACTTAGGGATGAAATAATGAAGACCCTAGGTCATACCATTCAGGTCCAGGCTGTGATGGAGTATTCATGATTTGTATTGACACATATATCCACTTTGAATATCTCATGCCTATGTCTAAATTTAATTCATTTTAGTTTATAGATCCACAGTTTATTCTGGGTGGTTATGTTGATTCATAAAGACATGGATCCACAGTATATATTTAGTGCCCATGAATTATTTGGAATTTTGTAATCTGAGTATGGGAATGCCTACCTTGGACAATAGTATATTATTATGATGATGCTTTATTGTTTGTAGGTTCCCGAATAGTGCGCTCTTTGTTTCCAACACACGCATTCTACAAAGTATTTTAGCTGTCACAAGTTCCAACCTCATACTTTGGGGGGCATTCTGTTACACATTATTTTGGTCATCATGGTGATCCATTGACAACATGTGTTCATGTTCCCAAAAAGATCCTTTCTTCATCAGGAAAGTGATTGAATTTCTCTTCTAAAAAACCCTATTAAGGAAGGTCGTTGCAGGCTACACTATATGTAGGGTGCGATGATGCTTGATCGTCGCCCTCTTCCCTAAAGTTGGGATGTGACATCTCCATAGGCTACTCTACAGCTATGGTGCAACAATGTTAGAAGGATAATAAAAAATCGAGCTTCACGAGAGTTGTAGAAGGGGATCTTCTAGAAGATGAGGTGGCATCTGTATGGTTGGGATCCTACTCGCTTCTCTGATTTGGTGGGATCATCCTAATCTCTTCAACCATCTCTCTTTCCCATATACAAAGAGGAATTTCTCATGGAAAAGGCTAAGGTTGATTCAAGAAATATTAATATTGAATAGGATAAGAATTGGATGAGTAATTCTACTTCAGTTCATACTTGAGGGCTTCATTTCAGTTTATCAAGTCATTGTGGATATTCTTCATTCAAGGTCGGATAAAGTGTGTGTATTGGAGAAAAGGGTCATCGAAAGGGGACCTTGCAACATCAAGGCTTTGGTTCTAATCTCCACTTTCATTTTAAAGATGATACAATGATATGTTTCTTTCCCATAAAACTTGATTTGTTTTATTGTATGATTCCTTGATCACATGCATATGTTCTCATTGAGTATATTATATTGATTTCACTTTGGTTGGTTTGTGTTCCTTTGCATAATCAATATCAAAAGAGAATTGGAGTGGATATACGATGACAACGACAAGAGGAAGCGATATTTAGATGACATGTTTTCCATCTCTTGTTAAATAGTAAACTCAATGATTAGAGCTTAGCAAAAGCGTCATATTTTTTTTTGTTTTGTTATAGATCTAGGTGGATGTAGGGATATATGTTTATGTCTACATTTACTGATAAGTCCCATAAAACCATACAACTACCTGTATGACTCCTTTTGAAGTGGTATATGGACAAAATCCACCTTCAATTCTCTCATATTTTCCAGGTGTCTCGAAGGTCCAGGAGATTGACCAAATGCTTATAGTTCAAGAGGCTATTCTCTATACCCTCAAAGAAAATTTGTTCATGGCCCAGAATCGCATGAAACAATAAGCATATCAAGGTCACTCTGAATGTCAATTTGCAGAAGCGAATCATGTGTTTCTTCGATTGGAACCTTACAAGCAAAATTCCCTCAAGGATGACCATTGTCAGAAACTGGCACCCAAATTTTATGGTCCTTATATTGTTCTCAAGCGTGTGGTACAGGTGGCCTATCAGTTATCTTTTCCCAGTCATTCTAAGCTCTATCCTATTTTTCATGTTTCCTTCTTAAAGAAGGTGATTGGAACTAAGTGCCAAACTCAAACCAACATTCCTGAGTTGGACGAAGAAGGATCTATTTGGATACAACCATAAGTAGTTTTGGACCAACATGAGCATCGTCTGCATTAGCAAACCATCAAGGAAGTGTTAGTATAGTGGAAAGATAAAACTCCAACAGATGCCACTTGGGAACCAACTACCATTCTGTAGCAATTTCCCCATCTCAAGCCTTGAGTACAAGGTTGTTTTTAAGGGGGAGGGCATGTTAGGGACCTAACCCCTCACACAGGTAGAATAATATGTTTCCATGTAATAAAGGTCAATATTAATAAGGCTTATCAATGAGGAAGAATAATTCCAATGAAAGAAGACCTAATATAAGCTTTTTCTTCTAGAATGATCTTCCTCTAGATGGTTCTTTTGATAGACATATTTAGTATAAATAGGAGTCGAGGGTATGAGAAATTTTGACTTGGATATTATTTTAATAGAGCTCTACTCTGCTAGAGGTTTCCCCCTCAAAGAGGCAAGTGAGCACTTTTGTCAGTAATCAAAGTGCTCTTTTTGGTGATATTCTAGTATCATATTGGTATTATTGTGGTGTTTTTATGGTTATATTGTTCTTCATCTACCATTTATAGCTATTTATTTTTGTTCTGCATACTTTTTATATCTAGAATATTACAAAGGGACCCCTTTTCACGAGGAACCTTATGTTTTTACTTCTTTTGGAAACGTTGGTTATCCTTACATTGCTATATTGAATCTACCCAGTTTCACTGTGGGGTTAGCATTATGGTTATTTTCATCTCCTTTGGTGTTATAACCCTAAAATGCAGCAGACATGCTTACCTGGCATCAGGCCATCTCATTTACCTTCTTTTCCAAGCCACTACTGAACAACTTCTTAAAAAAACACCTTTTTTGAAGGCATACATGCCCTACTCCACTACTGCACATGTGTGTATGCTGGCTAACCCACTACAGCCCGCATATACATAAAAAAGCACGAAAAATAGAAAGTTGCAGATGGAACACACAGTTTTGAGTAAGTTAACTAAATTGTTTGACCACCCATAGCCGGTCACTCGACCAAATACCTATCCCTTTCTAGCCTATAAAAGAAGGGGTATGGGTCCCATTTGGAAAGAGGAAAATCATAGCAAAGAAACTATACCCGATTTAGCATTCCCCTTGCCCCAACCTTTTGCAACTATTGTGTGAAGAGAAGCATATACAGAAGTAGTTGGAGAACAGTTGAAGAGGATCCCAGGACTATATTTGAGGAGCAGTGTCTGATCTCACTATTGTAAGGTTACTCTTGTGAGATTAATAAAAGAAGTACTTTTCCCGTCCCGCCATATGAGATTGCCAATATTTAAATTTGATTATATTTTGATAGAATCTATAACCCATTAGTTTATAGATCATACAAATGTGGAGTTCTTTGTTTGTCTTTTATGAATGCAGGTCATCTTTGGGAGGAGAATTGCAGTCAAGGAGCAACTGAACATTAAAGGTATCGACATCAAACACAAAAACTAAGGTACAGTAACTTGATCTCTTTAACCTCGTATTTGCATATGAATAATGGGGCTTATGATTGGGATGTTGGTAAGAAGTAGAATACTTTAGTTCATTTCTGCATGCATGATAAAACCCTTAATTCTAGTTCATAGGAGGGATTTCCCACCCACTACAGAATTGGCGACCATACTGGGGAAATCTCTAGGGTTTTTGGCGATACTTGTTGGGTATTTTTTAATTGGTTTTACTACCTTTTTTTGAGTCTCTACAAAAGTATGAGCTAGTAGGGATTCTGGTCTTCCATACAAATACTCCCTGCTTCCTTCGCCTGACTCTTTTTTCTTTTTCCAGGAAGCTACAGAGGCATATGCAACCTGCAAAAGGTTTTCCCACGTATACACGCGCCCTGACTTCATACAGCCTGCGTACATACACTGGCTGCTGAAAAATTAGTCGCGTGTCTGAGTCCAAAATATTTTTTCAAAAAGAGGTAGTCATGCTCTCCCCTGTCAGAAGTGATCCTTCTCAGGGGTTTTCTGGATCTAGTTTTGGTTTCTATGATTGCATTCTGTAGCCTAGTTATAACGTTAGATTATCTTTGTTTTCTCAAGTTTCCTTGCATCTTTTTCTGTTAGAGTAAGTTTTTGTACCTTTAAGGGGTTCTGATCTTCAATACCAGTACTCCCTACCCGATTTTAGTTGCTTGTCTTGCTTCTTTTGAGGAGAAACATAGTCACACGTGTCTTGTAGTAGGCCTGCATGCATGCATACGCGTCTTGCCTTTGGGCAGCCCGCGTGCATATGTTGGTTATTGAAGTGACAGTCACGTGTTTGTCTAGAAAATTTTGAGGAGGCAGTCATCATCTTCCCTGTCAAGTTTTTACTTCCCGGGTTTTTCTTGTGTATTTTGGTCTCTGTCATAGCAGTTTTAGTCTAGGTTGTGTGCCAAGATAGCTTTCTTTTGCATTTAAAAGTTTTCTTCCTTTGCTAGGTTTTTTGATGAGATAGTGAGTCAATCTGATTTTCCTTTTTGGTTGTCAGTAACTCCCCATGGTCTGTGGTTGGCCAGAAGTCTTTTTTGGCCTTGTATTTTTTTTATTTTTTCACCTTTTTGCTTTAGAAAAGAAGAAGACATACATTTTTAAATTTTCTTGTTTTTGAAGCATAATTAAAAAAAATACAAAATCTTTTTTTACTTCTTGGTTTGGTTAAAGAGTTGGTTGTTTGCGTTAATCAATAGGAAAAATATTGTTTTTGTAAGTTCTTGGTTGATTGAATTAGGAAAATAAGTAGCTCATAGTCGAGTGAAAGCTTGTTTTGATTTTTTCAGTTAAAATATCTTAGAAAGAAAAAGTTTGAAAAGTTGGTTAAAGAATTTAAAAGAGAAAATCTGAATTTGTTAAGAAGAAGTTTTTTTTTCTAGCTTTCTATTTATCTTCTCTTTCATCTCTCAAAACATCACTAGTTTCACTTTCATAACTTTTGAATTAAGACAAGCCCACAAAATTAACAATTAATTAAAATCAACTAGACTTTATGTTTTGTAGAGTCCATCAACTAGTCTAAGCTAGAGCCTTGATTTAGGATTGGAGAGGAAACTCTTCAAGGATGAAAAACAAACATAAGATTCTATGCTAGGGAGTGTCAAAAGTCCAGTATCGTAAAATTTATCTGGGACCCTCCTCTAACACAGGGGCTAAACATGAGGTCGCGTAAGGAAAGGTAGCAGAGATAACCCCTCCAAAGCTGGACCAAACGTAGTGGGGAACGCATATAGAGGGCTTGTCTTGGGATTTCGTTGATTGCATTTTCCATAGATCTTTGTGGGTCTCGAATCCATTCGAGGTCCTCAGTAATCTTCCAGAAAACTTTCTTTCGATACCCTTGATAGGTTTTGGACTTCATACCCTACTCATTGCAGTCCACCCGACTGTCAACTGTACCCACCTGGTGACTGTTTGCGCACTGGAAACCTATTTGCCTATCTTTCTAGTGACTTACACAAGTGACTGCAGGGGTATACCATGGTACCTAGGAAAGATATCGGGCCACGGTTTGCAGATTATACTCGGAGGGTGCTTCCGTATTCGATTTCCACTTGCACCGGTAAGTTTCTCTAGTGTTGGTTGTTCTAACTATTCTTCCAACTAGTTAGTGACTTCTTGTTTTATCTCATAGGTACTTTTTCTAGTGTGTGTTGGTTTTCAAATGATTATAGATTTCCCTAGTGTGTCTTTGATCTTCTCACACAGTGGAGGATCATGAGTTATGTCAGTCGCAAAGGCTTCTAGGCCTACCGCCGGTTGACCTTGAACCCCCCTACCATCAATAAGGAGAAAATTAGACTAGCAAGAGTCTTTTGAGACAAATAGGTTACAAGACACTGTGCCCAAACCATCTTCGAGAGGAGACCTTTTGATTTTGGAGGAACCAATCATTTTTTACCTCGGAGTAGAGGCTCTTGGTCCATACAACCCTCCCATCATTGATCTATCGACGCCCATCATCATACAAGTTCTACCTTACGAGCGTCTGGTAGTGTCACCAACAAAAATGGAAGCAAACACTACCACTTCTTCAGGGAATACTGATACTTCCTTCATGACTATCACTATTGGGGGTGTTCCACCTCCTAACCAACCATCATCGGTTCGGGCCACCATGGTATCGACTGCTTCTACCTCAGGCAGCGGTCTGATTATGTCTATGGTAGAGATCACTGCTCCATTTAATCAGAAAAAAACATTCTCTCCTTTCTCATACGGGATGCCTGGCTTCAGTATGAGTATTGTACTTTCCTCCTCCACTCTACAAACTTTGGGTCTGGGGGTAGGGAGTTCCAACACTCCTCTGCATGGATCTACGGGGGGCACTTCCTCTCCCTTTATCACTTTCCCTTACAACGGGGGTCATATACCCCCTTCGTTCCCCTAGCTCATCGGTGTTCCTCAACACTTCGTCGAGCCTAAAATAAACTTGTTTGGAGCAGGTACTCAAGCAATCCCTCCTTATAATATCTCGTTAGTTGTCGTTTCGGCTGGGGGAAACCCCGATTATGGACAACCACATCCTATACAGGGTACTATTCCTGCACAAGGGGCACACTTAGGAATTATTTCCTCACAAGGATCTTGGAATCGATGGCAGGGACCAGTCCCCTTGCCAGGGATGTTGATAGAGGGAAACCCTTTCCATACCTAGAGGAACCCCGGGCAAGGCCCAATTCCTATGCCCATCGGATCGGTAGGGGGAAACCCCTCCCAAAATCCTTGGAATGTGACACAAGCTCAACCCTTTACGTATTATTACGGGAACCAGTTGATGATGTCTCAACAAGTGCCCAATCCGTACACTGGTCACGGTCATGGTTATTACCAGAGCCTTAGCCAGCAACCTAACATTTCCTGGCAACCTGGTGCCAATGAAACCCCATGTTCCTTTTTCCCTGACTACAATCCATAACCCAAACTACCGTTTTTGACAACCCTACGCTTGCCAGATTTGACAAGGCTCTTAAATGACCCCATCTTTCATGATGTGAGTTGGCCTCCTATGCCGACTAAGTTTCCTTCGGACATTCCAAAGTTTGAGGCCAAGCCTAATGAAGAACTTGGTGATCACATGACTACCTTCCACTTATGGTTCTTGTCCAACTCGTTAAGAGACAAATCCATTTAGTTGTGATTGTTTCAACACACTCTCATAGGGAGTGTTGCGAAATGGTACATCGAGCTCGACCGCTTATGATACTCTTCCTTCGATGAATTGGAAATGTTTCTTAAACCATTTCTAATTACCTATGAGATACGACGCTGACACCGAATTTTTGGCCAATTTCGAGCAGACAAAAGAAGACCATATCTCGGATCACATTTGAGAATGGAGATGCCAAAAGAGTTTGATCAAAGTGCCAGTCCCACCAGCATTCCTACTAGAGTTGTTCCTTAAGTCTTTGGTACCCCACTTATCTAAAGACGTCGCAACATCTAGAGTGTTTTCTAAGGAAGATGCGATAATGAGAGCGCAACAACTAGAGATAATTTACTCTCAGTCTGGTTTACTCTACGAGATTTTTCCAGATGCACCGAGGTCAATCCTTGACAAAACTAGGCAAAGGTCTGGACCACATGCTGATGGAATTATTGGTTCAGTGCAAACCAAGCTCATTGATCTATTGTAAAATAAATTGCAATAATTGTCTATACAACAGACAACGGCTAGCCAGACCACTGGTTCAGCTGCTTCCCCTACCCAAAAGTCGGATGTACACATTGTGCAAACGACAAACCCAAAGGCCACCCAACAGCCCGACGGAAAGAAGAAACAACGAAAAATGGGTAAGGGGGATAAGAAACCCACCGATAATGCTGGCAAGGGCGACACTAAAAATAATAAGTCAAAGTATTCTTATAATATTTGCAAGGAATACCACCCGAACCTACCGTGTTAATGAACCCATTCACACACGGGAAAAATCTAACTCAAGCCTCCTCAAGAATGGAAAGGGGCAGTCAAGGACCCCCTTCATATTCAAGTAATCCTTCATCTGCAAACATGTATATGATGAAATGTGATGCCTATATAACGACTAGAGCACATGATTACGGAAATCTAGGCACCTCTGAGAAGGGTAAAGAAGTTGAAAACCCACCTCTTCCTCTTCAGATTGATAAGATATTGGGCGAAACAACGACGTGCATCCCAAAAGGTGTGTTCAAAAAAGCTTCTTACAACCCAAATGCAAGGGCTTCCCAAAACTACTCTGTGGTGGAGGATTTATCAGAAACCCCTTGTGCGATGTTTGCTTTGGAAGTCCTCCAGAGTTTCCCTTCCTAGAGAAAGGCCCTATTAATTGCCTTAGGCTCTGCCAAGACTTGTAATCTAGGAATGATCATGCTTGATACCACTGACTTAAAACCTCGTCTTCCTTACCACATAGCTTTTCAGATAGTAGTGGCTTACACCATGAAAATGTTTACTCGGAATATTTTTTGTATAGTGGTGGATGAGGGCACCTCGACATGTGTGTTGTCTTTGGCGTGTTGGAAGGCCATCGGCCAACCCATTTTGTCTCTATCACCTACTCTAATTACAGCTTTTGATGGTCATTCTTTCCGACCACATGGGATCATTCCCTCTTTCCCCATGCAGTTTGGGGGAAAAACTATGTGTGTCAAAGTTGAAGTGGTCAGTGCATCTCTCGACTACAATATTTTGTTAGGAAGGAGTTGTACATTATTCTATGCAAGCCGTGGTCACGACAGTTTTCTGGGTCTTATTGTTTCCTCATGAGGTTCGCATTGTGACCATTGATTAGTTATCCTTCTCTCATCCTGACCCTTCATCGAGAGTCTCCACGGTCTTGATGATTGATAACCCTTAGCCCGACATCGTCAACATAGGGGTTAGTTTGTGCCCACCATTGATGGGTACTTTTGATTACCCGCCTCTGACTAACAATGTCCATTACATGACGGTTGTCCCCGACTAGCCTTGGGATAAAAAAATTCAAATCTCGTCATTTCGCACAACGTACTTTATCGATCCGTGGACTCTTCCTTCCCCATCTTCTACGATGGAAGGGACAGAGCACCATGGCATGGCCATGCCTTTGTCCATGACAGAAGTTGCATACTCAATCATTCAATGAGCTTCTACTGACCCCGATGCAACTCTAGCACAAGAGTTAGATCCGATGCTCGAGCCTATTTGAGGTTCCCTTGCTGATGCAGATTCTTGAGACTTAGTCTTGCCCTCATACGAGGAAATTATTGAGGCAATGACTAGTCTGGAAAGACACTGGGATGATCTTCATCATAGATCTTACTTCCTCCCAGAGTTAAGACGAATTGAAGCAGGAGAATTCATTCTGAATATGAATGGAGATAATGATTGTCCTATCAATCCTTTGAAAACACACGTTTTTTATGCTGAAGAAAATATGGAAACAATAGATGAAACAATACCTATTGACATCTCCAGAAACCCTGGCATTATGGATAATATCTTCATCAGAGCAGACTGATCCCCCAAGGAGATTCAAGTCTACACAGATTTATTTAAATCATTTTGCGACGTGTTTTCCTGGTTTTATGAGGAAATGCCAGGCATAGACCCAAGAATTGTCGAACATGAAATCACGACTTATCCTAATGTCAAGCCGGTCTGACAGAAGCTTCATCTGGTCAATCCTAGGAAAGCGACATCTATCAAGGCTGAAGTAGAGAAATTACTTAAAGATGGTTTCATCTACCTTGTCCAATTGACTCAATGGGTGTCAAATCATGTGCCATTCAATAAAAAACAGGGCACAATTTGTGTATGTATGGACTTCCATGATCTGAATAAGGCCTTCCCAAAAGATAATTTCCCCACGTCATTTATTGACCAGATAGTCGATGAATGTGAAATATGCGAAGCCTTTTCATTCATGGACTATTTTTCGGGATACAATTAGATAAAAATCAAACCCGAAGACCAACACAAAACCTCTTTCATTTGTCCATGGGATACATTCGCTTATCGCAAGATGCCTTTTGATCTAAAAAATGTTGGAGCTACGTTTCAGCGGGCCATTTCTTTTTCTTTTCATGACCTCAAACAAATAGTCGAGGCTTATCTCAATGATTTAGTGTCACGGTCTTGCAAGAGAGATGATCATTCAGAACACCTACGACTTATCCTTGAACGGTGTCACTACTACCGAATCTGCTTGAATCCAAACAACTGAAGTTTTTGTGTCACATCAGGTTGTCTGTTAGGTTTCATCATTTCAACAACAGGGATCATGGTCAATCCTCTCAAGGTTGAGGCAATAGTTCAATTGCCTCCCCCGTGCACCATACCTCAGCTTCAGAGCCTACAGGGAAAAAATAATTTTCTATGGTGTTTCATCACAAACTATGCTGAGATCACAAAGGGTTTTATGCTTTTATTGAAGAAGGACGTTTCTTTTAATTGGGATGAATCTGCTTAATGCTCTTTCACAGCGTTGAAAAGTGCCCTCATATCAACCCCTCTTCTTCTGCCACCCAATTATAATAAAGATTTCTTATTGTACTTGTCCGCTGCAGAGTCGACCATCAGTATGGTCTTAGTTCAGGAGGATTATTTTCTCTCAGAATATGTGATTTATTACCTGAGCCAAGGCCTAGTTGTACCGAAACTCAATTATTCCAATATTGAAAAACTTGCGTTGGCAGTAGTCCATGATGTTCAATGGTTCTGTCATTACATTTTGTTTCTCAAGACCACCATCATTTCCGTCATGAACCCATTTCAATACGTATTGACACGAAGAGTCATCGATGGAAAAATCAGTAGATGGATAGTTATCCTCCAGGAATTCAACTTGGAATTCATTTCGGCAAAATCCAAAAATTCGATGGTCTTCGTGGAACTCATATCGGAACTTTTGGTCAAATCAGGTGATGTTATACCCGACGAGTCGCCTATCAAAGGAGACATGTTTTTTATCACATATTCCAACCCCTAGTATGGAGATGTCCTTGTCTATCTCTAGACTTTGAAGTGTCCCACCTCTGCTTCTCATGATGAGCATCATCGTATACGCTATCAGGCTAAGAACTATCTCATACTCAAGGACACATTGTATCATCGAGGTGTAGATTACATCCTTTGCCGATGTATCACTCATGAAGAAGAAGAAATCGTGCATAACGATTGCCACACAAGAGCATGTGGCGGTCATTTGTTTGGGTTGGTAACAACCCAAAAGATTCTACGAGTCGGTTACTTCTGGCCAACATTAATCAAAGATTGTGTTGAATCGATCAAGAAGTGCCACCCATGTCAGATCTTCTCTCGAAAGATGAGGGCACACCCTGCTCCCATGTTTCCTATTATTATCGTTGGTCCCTTCACTAAATGGGGGATTGATTACACTACATGCAACCCCACTTCAACAAGGGGAAACCACTATATCATTGTAGCAGTAGACTACTTCACCAAGTGGGTTGAAGCTATGCCAACGTTCAAATATGACGAGGAGACAACAAATCTCTTTTTGTTCAACCAGATAATAGCAAGGTTCGACGTCCTGAGAGAGATTGTCACTAACCATGGCAGTGACTTTCAGAACAAAATGATGACTGAGTTAACATCAAATATTGGTTTGCGGCTGGAACATTCATCACCTTACTACCCCCAAGAAAATGGTCAGGTAGAAGCTATAAATAAATCTCTTAAAACCATTCTACAACGAACGATCAATTATGAAAAGTCAAATTGGCATTTGATGTTATATTCCACATTATGGGATTATCGAACATCTGTTAAGACTGCAACTGGCTTCTCACCTTTTCAAATCATTTACGAGCTGGAAGAAGTCTTGCCCATAGAATTCCAGATCCCATCGTTAAAGTTGGAAGTACATTTATTGCCAAACACTTCACCACTTGAAGAACGATTACTACACTTAGAACAACTCAATGAATAGTGTCATGATGTGGTCTTGTCTAATGAGGCTCACAAACAAAAAGTCAAGTGTTAGTATCATCAGTCTATTCTTCTTCCGATTTTCTCTGAAGGTGACCTTGTCTTGGTCTATGACCAAGATAAGGACCCCTTGGGGGCAGGGAAGTTCAAACCGATGTGGTTTGAACCTTTCATCGTGAAAGAAGTACTACAGAAGAGCGCTTATCATCTGGTGGAATTTGAGGGAAATGTTTTGGCGGAGCCTTGAAATGGGCTCTACCTCAAGAATTATTACTCATAGGTGGGTCGCCTTGGGTGACTTTTTGTAACATATGTATAGTCTTTGTACTATTACTTTTTGGTTTTTTGGTTTTATGGAAGTCTAATTTTTTATGTTATCTTTTTCACTATGGTAGATGTCAAGTGAATCAGAGGTGTTCATTGGATTCGTGGATGACGCTAGCTGGAACACTCGGAGGCTTGCCTCCGCATCTTGGGTGATTTTCACACCTCAGGGCCAGTTGCTATCTTCAGGAGGTATCTGTTTAGGAGACACCAAAAACAATGTCGTCGAATACATCACAATTATTGAGTTACTTCCTGATGCTTTGTCACTTGGTATCTCTCACCTCTGGGTCTATTTAGATGCTCAGCTAGTTGTGTCTCAGTTAAATGGAGTCTACTGTGTTCATGATCCTACTCTACACCAATGGTTCCTTAGGGTACGTCTCTTAGAATGAATCTTTGATTATATTACATATTTTCATATTCATAGGAGATTAAATCAAGTTACAGATACTCTAGCTAATCAAATATTAGATTGGCATCTTGTGCACATATAATAAAGACACACACATGCACATGTAAATACATTTGTAAAGTAGATGTAATCCATAAGACATAAAAAAGACATAAAATCCATATATAATATCAAAAATATCAGAGTACATGGGTGGATGCAAGCGCCTCAAAAATACATCCAATAAAGAGTCATGGGGCTTATGCCTTCAAAAATATACAAATAGTGCCCTCGGCACATAAGCAGTCCAATCTAACTAAGGACAGGGCCTATTGGCCCTGTTATAATGATCAACGACATTTTCCAAATGCCAAAAAAGCCGAACCCATGTCTATGGTGCCCCCACTACATGAGGCTGCATAGATGGCAACAGATCCTCAATCTCTGCCATGGGGACTGTACGAGTGAGCATTTAAGTCATTTTTCCAACTTGTTGCATTTAAGTTAGTTTTCCACCTCTACTTTCTGCATCTCATTGTCTTTATCGCTGTGCCATAGGATTGATCCCACCGATTTGCGACACATAACCATCATTGTTTCTTTAGAAGTGTTGTGTTTTAGTGGTAGAGCCTAACCCTTCATGGATGCCCTAGATAGATCCTGGTTGAATTTAGGCATCCATGTTGTCATTAATGACTATAGGCTCATAAGTCCTTATTAGTTTTATCCTGATTACGAGTTTGAGCCTCCTTTGCATGATGCATTATCACTCTTGACCTCACCCTCAGGACTCCCAAAACAAAATGGGTCTTCTTTTAAGCCCTTTCCAAACCCTATAAACATGAAAATATTTCTGAGTGATCTTGTGGCTTTTCACGCTCGCTAAACTGAAATTTGAAGTCACGTCTGTCTGGTAATATTTTACCCCTTTTTAGGTCTGGATGGTCAACTGTACAAACAAAGGTATACTCAAGGAGCTTTGGTTCCCTAGAAGAGTATTCTCAGGTATGATTTTAACCCTTTTTTGGGCCTGAGGGACTAAATTTACGAAAAACGAACCCCCACGGAGTCCATATTTAAGCTATTTTCAGACTCCCTAAAATTGAAAATATCGTCAAGTGATCTTATTCTTTCACACTCATTAAATTGGTCCAAAAGAACATTCTTGACGGATTCCATAGTTAATATTTTTTCAGACTCCTTAAAAATGAAAACATTGTTGAGTGATCTTGTCTTTATAACACTCGTTAAAATGGTTTTGAATAGATGTTTGGTCAGCTATAGTTTACCCCTTTTTTGAACCGACTAGACTATATTCGAAAAAGGTACCCCAATGGAGTCTCCTTTTACGGCTTTTTAGACTCTCTAAATATGAAAAATCGTCGAGCTTACCTTCTCTGGGCTCGTTAAAATTACATCAAAGGACGTTACCATTATGTGTCTTATTAATCGTGTTTTAATACCTATGCCTCTAGCCTAATGCCATCTCCATGTTGTTCTCAACTGAACCATATGAAGCATGCCTTATACACAAGCCCTGTAGCACTTTGCCTCTACGTCTTGACATGTTTGGCCCATGGAGGATTTTTCCCGAGTGTCCTTTTCATGCATATGTCCCTTTGCCCTAAGCATCCATGTGTTCTGTGTCTTGGAACTAGTATGTTTGCGACACTCGATCCTCCTTTTGTAACATAACATTATTTTATTATTTTTCAAGATTTCCAAAATTATTGAAAAAGACAAAACAAAATCAAATATACCCCAAAAAGAGGAAGGGAAAAATATTTTCTTTTTATTGGCAGCACAATGAGTCATCCTTGGAAAAAGCACATCCTTCCATTTGTTTGTCAAGCCTTTATATTTAACATGACCTTAGGAAGTTTTTCTCACTACATAGAGCTGTTTCCTCCTCTGTTTGGTTATTCTTCCAAACATATGGAAAGTTTGCAGTGCCTCCTGCATCGTGAACTTATGTCAAAATATCATGTTTCATGAGTCTCATATTATGTTGTGCTATTGTCCAAGGGAAATTATTACCAAGCTTGATTCGTCCCCCTCTACATATTGTCTCTTACCCTCATGCCCGGTCACCCTGAAAGCCCAATCAAGTCTTTGTTTGAAATCCATGAAGCCCTCAACCTGATCATCAAAATCCTTTAGTCCATTCTTGACAAGCTGTTGAAGACCTATGAGTAGTGAAGTCATACACTCATATTACACTCCTACCCGAGTTGTGAATATTTTGAAGCTATTGCTCAAGCTGTGAAGGCCTCATCTCTAGCCATCGGGCCTTATTCACTTCTTGAAGATGGATACTATACATGTATATCTTTTTGATTTTGAGATTTAGATCTGATGTGTATTTCTCGTGGCTACACTTTATATAGTTATATGACATGGATCTACAATGTATTTGATTGGTAGCCATGATTTTATTTCATTCCAAGCATGGGTATGCCCGCCTTGGTGAGAGAATTGTTATTTTGCAGATGGCACCTCCTGAATTTTGGTCCCTAGGCTCACTTGTTTGGTACGTTGGTGAAGATTGATAATGTATTTCAGCCATCAGATGCTATTCTTACCTCACACATTAGGGGGCATCTGTTATAACCCTAAAATGCATCAGACATGATTACCTGACATCAGACCATCTCATTTACCTTCTTTGTCAATCCACTATTGAAAAACTTTAAAAAACACCTTTTTTGAAGGCAGGCGCGCCCTGATCCACTACTTCACGCGTGTGTATGTTGGCGGACCCACTACAACCCGCGTATACCTAAAAAATACTGAAAAATGGAAATTTGCAGATGAAACACACAGTTTTGGGTAAGTTAACTAAACCGTTTGACTGCCCATAGCTGGTCACTCGACCAAATACCTAGCCCTTTATAGCCTATTAAAGAAGGGGTAGGGGTCCCATTTGGAAAGAGGAAAATCATAGCAAAGAAACTATACCTGATTTAGCATTCCCCTTGCCCCAACCTTTTGAAACTATTATGTGAAGAGAAGCATATACAAAAGCAGTTGGAGCACAGTTGAAGAGGAGCCTAGGACCACATTCGAGGAGAAGTGGCCGATCTCAGAATTGTAAGGTTACTCTTGTGAGATTAATAAAAGAAGTACTTTTCCCGTCCCGCCATATGATATTGTCAATATTTAAATTTGATTATATTTTGATAGAATCTCTAACCCATTAGTTTATAGATCATATGCATGTGGAGTTCTTTGTTTGTCTTTTATGAATGCAGGTCATATTTGGGAGGATAATTGCAGTCAAGGAGTGACCGACTATTAAAGGGATCGACATCAAACATAGAAACTAAGGTACAATAACTTGATCTCTTTAACCTCATATTTGCATATGAATAATGGGGTTTATGATTGGGATGTTGGTAAGAAGTAGGAGACTTTAGGTCATTTCTACATGCATGGTAAAACCATGAATGCTAGTCCATAGGAGGGATTTTCCACCCACAACATTTGGTCTCAAATGTTTTTGTTGCTTCCTAAGCAAGTTGTCCATCGCAAGAACATCAACCTATTGTTGACCCTTTGCCTTCTTCACCCATTGTTTCTTCTTCTCTTTCTTCTTCCTCATCTAGTGAAATCCTCCATACTAGTAACCATGAGGCTAAGAAGAACAATAAGAGAAGGAGGAACAAGAAGAAGAAAAATAAGCAACGAGGCAATTAACTAGCCACTGTTAATCATGTTGGGAGTGTTGATAAGTTTTAGAATCTTAAGAACATAGGTCATGAACCCAAGTTCCTTTGAAGTATTTGTAAGGGTGATCACCTTCTTAACCATTTTCTTGGTATTCCAAAGGTTTTAGAAGTGTGGTCTTAGGGTTCCCCACAACCTGTGTCACCAGCCTCTAGATGTCATGCTAGTGATGGTTCGTCTACCAATGATAATAAGGTTGGGGGTAAAAAAGGTAAAGTCAAGTTTCCTTGTAAGTTATTCAAGGGAATTCATCATACTTACCATTGTCGTTGTAAAGAGGAAGCTTCACAATGGTTGGAAGACAGTGTCATTACCCAAAAACAATCTTCATTTGCTTCCCTTACCCAACCTTTGGTTGATGAAGTGGTCAATAAAATTTGATCTTTGGTTGACCCCACTCTTCAATTAGCGAGTGAATTGAATAGAACTGATGTTTTCTTTGTTAGTTCAGATTGTTCTATATAAGGGGACATACCATCCATTTCAATGAAACTCCCTCTAAGTAATGAGGTCATTTCTTTTGATTGGAATAGTCTAGAAAAACCTTGTCTTCCTTATAATATCCCTTTCCAGATAATTTTGCAAGATGATGATAATTACATATATCGCATTATCATAGATCAAAGGGCATATGTTAGTATTTTATCCTCAACTACTTTCAAAGATTTAGGTTCTCCTAAGCTTGTGCCAACCACTAATCATCTACTAGCTTTTAATATAATCTACCTAGTGAACATTTATGGATACTTTCTCATCTTCCCATCACCTTAGGATGAAATACTATATGTATTGATGTCATGGTGGTCCAAGGCCCCCTTGGATTTTAATTTTTTCCTTGGACTGGTCTATGTGTATGCTATGAAATTTGTAGTTTCCACACTCTTTCGAGTGATGTATTTTTCCCATGATGGGAACACAATGACCATTAATCAACTTTCGTTTGTTAGTCATGGTAATTATATGACTACTAACTAAATGAATTCCCTGAATGTTCCTTACATTCAAGTGGTTTGTCCCCTACCATAGGTCAATTATGTGGCATTATCTCACATGCCTTCAATTGCTAATGAGAAGGAGCCTCTCATTGTATGTTCATCTTCTTTGGACTTATATATGACAATTGACATGGTAACTCCCTTTATAGGGAAATTGGAAAATGTTCTCCCCCATGTTGATCCAAATGTGTTTCTTGACATGTATTCATGAGAGAAAATTTATATTCCATCCGATGAAGGCCTCTTGGAAGCCATGGTCAAGGACCATGAGCATAGTTCACTTTCTATGTCAAGCTTGTTAAAAAATGAAATGGATAACCATGAGAATAATTCATTTTTCATGTAAAGATCATTAAAAATTTCAATCTCATTAAAAAATGAAATGGACCACCCTCCAATTGAGTCGATTCTTCCACTATATCTAGTACCTGAACTTTCATTTCCTTTTCCTATGTCTATTGATCCTCTTTCTTACTCCCTATCCAGTGAAACTATTACTATAAGTAGTCAAGAGTTTAATTGGATGAAAAAGAAGAGTTGGTGGATGAAAATAAGCTTGGTGGGCATGTCTCCAACCTTTGAAAATCATGATGGATTTAAGACACTAGCTTCTTCCAATCATGCTGGGGGAAAGTACCAACCTTTAGACATCATGTTGGGAAAAAATCCGCAGATGGGTATCACTCAAAGTACCAACCGATGGAAATCATGTTTGGAAGAAAATAATCAATGGGTATTACCCCAAGCATAGTTTCATTCTCAGTTTCAATCTTGTTTAAAAATGAAACCAACCTTGAGCACAGTTTCATTCATTTTTTCAAGCTCGTGTAAAAATAAAACAGACACCTGGAGCATGGATCATTTTCTATTTCAAGATCATTAAAAAATGAAGGACCAAGAACATTTTTATTCTTGGTTTAAATCTCTTTTAAAAATGAAACCAAACCCGAGAAAAATTTCAGTCTAGGTTTCAAGATCATTTAAAAATGAAACCAACCCCGAGCATAGTTTCGTTATCTATTTCAAGCTCATGTAAAAATGAAACCAACCCCGAGCACAGTTTCATTTTTAGTTTCAAGATTGTGTAAAAATGAAATGAGCCCCGAGCATAGTTTTATCCTCTATTTCAAGCTCATTTAAAAATGAAACCAACCTCGAGCACAGTTTCATTCTCTGTTTCAAAATCATGTAAAAATGAAACCAACCCTGAGCACAATTTTATTCTCTATTTCAAACTCATGTAAAAATGAGGTAGACACCCGGATCACAGTTTCATTCTCTATTTCAATATTATGTAAAAATGAAGTAGACACTTCGAGCTCAATTTCATTCATTGTTTCAAGATCATGTTAAAATGAAGCAGACACTTTGAGCAAAGTTTCATTCTCTATTTCAAGATCATTAAAAAATGAACTCCTTGGAGTCTCCTTTAAGATCTTTTTAGACTCCCTAAACATGAAAACATTTTAGAGTGAGATTATGTCCTTTCACACTCATTAAAATGATTTAAAAGGGCATCTATTCGGTGTAAGTTTAACCCTTTTTTGGACCGGATGGACTAATTACGAAAAATGAATACTCTAGTCAACCTTGACTAGAGGAGTTCTCCCTTGTATTGTTTTATACTTTTTCAGGCTCGAGAGACTAAATTTATGATAAATAAAAACCCTAGAGTCTCCTTTAAGTTACTTTCAAACTCTCTAAATGTGAAAATACCACGAGTTTATCTTCTGTGGGCTCATAAAATTATACAGTGAAGGAGTCATATGGGATCAAGACACTCCTTCTTCAGGTTCATTAAACATGTGATGAGGGACTCATTGAATATGAGCTATATCGAGCATATATTATCCTCCTTAATCTCATTAAAAAACAAATAAGTAATCACCATCCATGGTTGGGGAAACATTTGAGGGAAGTGGGTCAAGTTTTGGAAAGAATTATGGTATTTTTTTGTTGTCGCCCTTGAACATGGAATATGTTTGCATCTTGTCTTATAGTTGGGTAATATACTTGTCTTCGAGTCATACCAATCCTATGAGTCATTATACTCCTTCAACTCACCTAAAGAGTGCCCCAGTTATTTTCACACTATGTTATTATTCATGTCAATGCTTCCAAGTCATTTTTCATGCCTCAAAATGTTCAAGGAAAGTTTCAGCCTAAGTCCACCACTCTACAATATTACCAACCTTCATCCTCGTGTGATTTTGTGCTCATTTGATCCATCATATTGCATCATTGTTTTGTGTCAGTTCCTTGTTGATGATGGGGGGGAAATCATGGCCCTACTTTGATGAATTTGTTCCTATCAACTTCAACACAATATCCATGAATCAGACTTAGAAACCCTCCAGTACCTTGGAACCTGCATGCCTCAATGGTAGGTCTCCTCGCTTTTGACATTAGGTTTACATAATTGACCTTTAATTAAATGATTCCACAAGTGTTAAACTTCAATTTGTTTTTTCACATTCATTGGAATGTGCTAGGGTACCTTGGAAGTCATTGTTATCATTGTTGATTTCCCTTGCACTTATTAATGATATACATCAATGGCCAGTAATCAAGTGGTTTCTACCATGTTCGACATAAACATGTCTATTCACATGGGTATAATTGTACCATTTTGGGATCAGTATAAAGACCCTAGGAACTCCTTAGGCACCCAGGATTCTATGGAGACTATTTTGGTACTTAGAAGATTCCAATATGGTCATCATGTTGGTAATCTTACTGATATATATGTTGTCACATAGATCCACTTTGTATTGGTCCATTTTTATGTTTTGTCATATCATAGCTCGATTGTGTATTATTTCATGGATATGACCTTATTGAGTCATGGATATATGTATCCACATTATATATTTGGTGGCCATATCCTTATTTAGTGATTTCATAGATCCACAATGTATTGGTTGACGACTATGATTTGAGTCAGTTTATTTTGAGCATGGGTATTCCTACCTCAAGGATGAAACATATATACTGATTGATGTAATTTTTTCAACTTTTTCCCAACTCTCCTATTCCAGCACCCTCACATACATATTTTTGTAAAGTTTTTTCGGTCGTCAACTTTTCTTCTGACCTCACATTTTAGGCCACATCTATTACACACCTAAGTATCGCACTACCGAATGTCTCACTTAAGTTTCAAGATGTTATACACCTAAGTGTCACACTACCAAATGTCACACCTAAGTGTCACAACTTCATCACCATGAATAAATTTTTTTCAGGACCCCTAGACAAGTTGGAAGGGAAACCTATCAGTTGGAGGTCGAAATACTACCTTTTTCCTTGAGATTTTTTTCTTGTTCAAGCTTCATCGCCCCCCTGCCCATATACAAGTAGGGATAAACCCTCATCATTGATTCCCTAGTGGGTATTATGGAGTGATAATCCCTTTTTCATTGCCATGTGCATCGTTATGGGGGGGCGATGAAGTTGTTACAACCATCATGCCTTGTTTTTTGAAGTTGTTTATGAGAGTTTGCAGTTGGTTAAAGGATTTTTTTGAGATATCTCCTATTCAAGGAAATGTCAATCTTGTTAGTTGAGGCAAATACTCATTTGACCACATCCTCTCCTAAAAAATATCCTATGGTTGTGATGCCTCAATACCTATATAATGAAGGCCATGCTTGAGTGAAAAGGGGGGGGGGGTGTAATTTTAGAGTATCATACTTCATATATTGAGACATTCAGAAGAGGAGAATTGAGAGCATAATACTTATAATTGTGTGAGATCCAAGGTTTTCGAAAGGATATCTTTGAGGATTTGCTACAATATCGAGATTGAGACTGTAAGTGATTCAATGTAATTTCCTTTCCATTAATACATAACTTGGCATATTCCTCTCATGCCTTTGTGTTCGATATATGCATGTCTATTGTTTTCTAATTCATCATAGATAGATATGTTTTTTATTAACAATATAGCATGGAAGAAGGAGGTTTTTCTTTGTTCCTTGCAGGAATTCTCTTGCACCTAGGAGCTTGGACATCAAGATCGAAGGATGGAGCAGTGAGGATAATCGATGTAAAAAGGTAAGTAATCCATCCTTATTTTTATCATTCTAATTCTTGAAATGAGTCTAAGGGGAAAGTACTCAACCAATTTTTTTCCTTCTATATTGGATCAAATAGGGTTCTTGATCCAAGGGGGGTTTCATTTGTCCATAGGGTGGAATTTCCCACAACATTCCCTCTACAATTTGGAATCTCTTTTTCAATGGGTCCAAATCACAATAAGGAGATGGGGTTGGGTGTATCTTTATTGACCCAACTAGTAAAGAACAATTTTTTATCATGTAGGCTCAAATTTGAATGCACCAATAACATAGCTGAATATGAGGCTTTGGTCCATGGGATTAAAAATCCATTGAATTGAACATCAAATAACTTGTTTTCTTCAGGGATTCAGAGATAATTGTTATGCAAATCAAAAATACCATGCACTGCAATTCACCACATTTAAGAAACTATCAGTAAGAAGCGCATAGACTAGTGGATAGTTTTCAATCATTTAACATCACTACCGTTCATCAGTCCAATAACTTACTCACCATTTCCCTTTCCATAACAACCTCAATTTTATATCCTCTTGAAAACTATGAGGCCTATAGGTTCACTATAGAGCTAGTACACAAACCATCAGTCACTGATAGAATCACTACTTGGAGAGTATTTGAGGGATATGATCAACACATCATAGCCTTTTTGACCAATGAAGAGAACTTTAGAGACATGGCCACTGATGATGAGGAGTTTCAAGGAATGATTGTTGAACAAGAATACAAATAGTTTGTAGCCAAGAAGGACAATGGTTTTGAAAAGAATTAACTTATCACAATGCCTAAGGGGGTGGTCAAATTGGAAGACCTATTAGATATGCAAGAGAAATTCAAAAATCATAAAAATGTGAAAACTAGCAGTTATAGTCTGTCTTACAAAATTATAAACTTAGGAACTACTAAGAATCCTAAGAATACGAATCTTGGAAAACAATATCTCTTGATGAAAAGAGAGCCTACCTCAAACTATTTAAAGAATACTAGTATATTTTCACATGGTCATATCAAGATATGGAAACTTAAGACCTAAGGATCATCCAACACACCACTCCTCTTAGGAAATATGTTAAAACGTTTCAGCAGAAACTACACAATTCCACCCATCCCTCGATCCTTTAATGTTGTAACATACCTGACCACCCAGAGGCTGGGCTACGCCACTTAAATAGGCTGCAACACACCCAGCCAGTCGTAAGCTAGGCATGCTACAGTCCCAAGATTCAGTTCTCTGATCTCTAATTCGAAGACAAAGAGTTTCTCAACAATGTTAGGAGCATGCACACCACATGCATAAGACAAGATGCATGCCACAACACAAAAGAGATAAACATTGTGTCATGAAAAAAAAATAACCAGTAGACAAGCATATTAGAATACATATCTCATAGATAATTAAATACACAGTATAATACATTAAACAAAAAACACAGAGAGCACTTATCTTTGCAAGTAAATGTTCACCAACTGGCTGTAGACCAAGGACGTTCCTCCCAACCATAGACGTTGTTGTTCATTTACTATCAACAACATGTCACCCCCAAGCCAGGGATATGAATCCATAAGGATGGGTCCTAGGCCAAGTCTAAATACATAGTAGTTGGATAAGTAGCTCTCAGGTTTCCCAACCTCACAACAATCCTAATCTCCAGCTCTCTTTCCCACTCAGCCTGCACAAACCCAAGAAATGAACACATTTCTCTGCCATGCAATCCCTGAGGCTATTCCATTTCTCTCCAGGGATCCAGTGCTACTGGTCAGGAAATATCCCTACTGTAAATTCCAAGGAATCTCATTTGTGGACAGTTCCAACCAAACTGCCATCAAGTTCATGCACACAGGCATCCATTCCCTCCTGGAATGATTAGTAAATCATTACAATCATTCAATGATGGCTCTCCTCTTCCTGTCATTCATTTCCATGCTTAGCCCGAGAGCACACGAACTAACAGTAGTGAGTGAAGAGGAATAATAACAAGTGAACCAGTGAGAAGAGGACAAACCAAGGGAAGAACAACCCCAAAATAGCCCCCAAGGGATTTTTAAATAATTACATGAAGACAAGAGCCACATGGCCTCCCTCCCAAGAAACTCATGCAACCCCCTTTTCTCCATAAAATCAATTATGGGTAAACAAAATAATAATAACAAGACTTAACCCCTCAAGCATCCTCTCTCGTGGAATCATAGCCCCCCATCTCTTTTGTCCTTGTCTGTCTTGCAGCCAGTGGTGTATTTTATTAATGTATAGGAAGTGTTACATTTCCTACGCACTCTGGCCCCTTTTCAAATTTACCGGCTCATCAGCCTAAGTCATATTTACATAATACATTATAGTTTATAAGGGTTAGAACCGAGATGTTACATCCCCCTCCCCTTATTTTGACACTGTCCTCGGTGCACAACACTATTCCAATGTTATTAACATTACAATTCTAGGCCCTCTAGCCTTAATTAACACAGACAATCTAGCCCAATCTTATATACATAGGCACTCTGGCATAAAACATGTATGCATAGGCATTCCGACCCAAAACATGTATGATGATCTTCAAAATTTATATTTCTGGCAACAGTTCCAACCAACAAGATCTCCTTCCCTCTCAGCCCTACACAACCCAAAGAAATGAACCCCTTTCTCTTCCATGCAGTCCCTCAGGTTGTTCCACTTCTCCTCGGCTTCAGTGCACTCGACTAGGAAGTTTCAGAGTTGTGGGTTCCATAACTCCAGTTGTAGCAAGTCCATTGGAATTTATTCCTTCCATACCTTTGTCATTTAGTTACTCCAACATCACCTTCTTTTATCTCATAGTCTGGTACTTTTCTAGATCTTCAACATTCATCGTTTTCCTACAATATTTCAAATTAGCGAGCATGTTAGTTCAAAATTTGTGCATAAAATTCTCATTCTTTCTCATATTGTAAGAGTAAATTTTCATAATCCAATACAATACTTATCTATGCAGTTCATGGATTTAAATCCATATGGTTGTCTCGTTAACTTGGCTCACTATTTTCTCTGACATACCCATTGTGTGCATGTTAAGAACCAAATATCAATATAGGATAGAAAAACCTCAGAAAAAGTACGCAACGCCTTGAAAAAGAGATAATTTCATATAATAAACCTCTTCGAGGGGGAAACCTCCTTTAACCCAACTTAAATGTTCAAGTACAAGATGATTCCAAATGAAAATGTCTCCTTGGTATATATAGGAGACTAGGAGGTATAATTACAATTAATGGAATAAAGATGACATAAATAAAATAACATTA
>JZKD02S1715452.1:28847-44464 GCA_000966675.3 Picea glauca | reverse complement strand
TGTAGGTTGAGGTGTTTTAGAAGAAGGAGCATTGTTCTCTCTATAGATGTTAGGATTGGTCCTTCTAGTAGCCATAGCCATATTTTCACTTTCAACATTTCTTGCCACCTTAAATCCATTCTCCAATTATTTGGGTTCCCAAAGGCGAAGCTCATGTTGAATGTTATCCTTTAAAGTTCCTATGAATACATCAATTAAGTGCTCATCTGAAATATTGGTTACCTTTATATTCAATCTTTGGAACTTCTCAATGTGCTCAGTAACTGAAACCTTTTGCTTGAGATTTATCAATTGGCTAAAGAAGGTATTGCTCCTTGTATCCTCACAGTGTGCTATCATTTCTTCCGTGAAAATTGTCCAAGGGACGAGTGATTTTCGAGAACAAAGACATCAATACCATACAAATTGATTAGGTTCTAAATATAAAGAATCAATTCGTACCTTTTGTGTATGTGGAACATTATGTAGATCAAAGAATTACTCCATCTGAAGTATCCATGTGATTGGGTCCTTTCCATCAAACTTTCTCATATCAATATTAGGAACATGGTTGGTCTTCAACCCAAAGTTGGAGTTTCTCCGTTCTAGATTCACCTTCCTTGTGCCCTCATCATGAATTTCATGGGATGCATTTTCACTTTCAAGTATCTTCTCTGTTACAAAATTGTTCAATACTTCCGTGATCTCTTCTTTTAAACCATCCATCTTTGCCTCCAACTTAGCTTCCATCTCTTGTTGTTCATCTTTTGTTACTATCTTCTTTTGTAAATAATTTATGTCCCTACACATTTCTTCACCTTCATCAAGAGTCCAAGTAGGATTGTCTAGAGGATTATTTGGTGTAGAAGTTCCCTTTTTGGGTGGTATGTTGGCCAAGTATCACTTTTGAACCTTGATTTTGAGGTGGTTCTGATAGACAATCTTTATTCTGTTGTATCTCCCAAGTTTCGGCCCTTCTGGGTATGAAAATTTCTTTTATGTAGTTCTCTGATATTTATTCTCTACAATTACAGAAGTCTAATCAAAATTGGATGTGCCAAGTGGAATTTATGGTAGCTTCCCCACAACTTGCCGATTTTTGTCCTTTCCAGGATATCTCACTTGTATAGCGTGCCCCGCAAAAAATAATTGATATAAAATTATGAAACTCATACCAGAAATACTAAAGACTGTCCATGATCCAATGAAACTAGTCCCATTCAATTTGGATACTCTAGGAAGAAGTTATGATTGTTTTACCTGGAACACCTTATTGAGACTAGTCAATAGGACTAGTCAGATACCCTATCTTACACAGGGTGTATCTACAAATTTACGATGACCCAAAAGATGAAATTTTTACCATAGATACCTTACTAATTTATGTGAATAGCCTCCATATTTTAGGGTCTGAAACATTACAAAAAATGTTTTATAGCGAAAATTCAGCAATGATTCATTTCATAATGATTCCAGAACCCTATCTTGTATAAGCTATATCTCCGAAAATATAAGGCCTCAGGAGCTGAAATTTTAACCCAACGTACCTTGATCCATCTAATAAATATCCTCCAAGATGTTCCTTCTGAAACGTTGTCAAAAAAATGTTATAGCGAAAATTCCAAGGTGTCTCAGATGTAGCAGTGAAACCCCAAGACCTTAAGCTCGGATACCATATGTTAAGAATCAAATATCAATATAGCATAGAAAAACCTCAGAAAAAGTACTCAATGCCTTGAAAAATATATAATTTTAGATAATAAGCCTCTTTGAGGGGGCAACCTCCTTTTACCCCACTTAAATGTTCAAGTACAAGATGATTCCAAATTAAAATGTATCCTTGTAATATATAGGAGACTAGGAGGTATAATTACAACTAATGGAATAAAGCCGACATAAATAAAATAACATTACTAATGTAATATGCTCCAATTAACAGGTAATGATCCAATATTAAGGCTTATCAGTGCATGACCCCAATCAAGAGCTATCAAAGTATCCTCTTCCTTGTGTTCACTCACCTTCCAGGCCCAGGCTCAGGGATCCCCTTCTCTTCTATGCAATCCCTTAGGCGATCCATCTTGCCTGACCAAGGTTCTTGCACAAGAATATTTCTAAGGACACAGGTTTCTCATGTCAAAACAATATCCCTTTCCATGCTTTCCATCTTGCATATCCAACATATCATATGTATTATACACATACAATCATCATGAGATATCATTATAACCATTTCAAACATAAATGTCAAATCTGTTTTATACAGGAAAACAAAATTTTCCAAGCATGATCTTTCTTCTCATAATGGTTGGCTTTGCAGCTATAGATATTAGTCTTCCTTATGGGTTTACATACCTGCCATATCCAAGACCATTCTACCTACTATTTCTTCAATTTACATCCGGCCAAAACAATTCGTCAATAATTATCAAATCATAATTCCAAAAACTATTTTATATAGGAAAAATAAAACTTCTAGACATGAGCTTCTTCTCATAACAATTTGTCTCTTGCAACGATAGGCATTGTTCTTATTTATGGGCTTACAACACTTCTATATCCCAGACCCCTTTCCTCCTACAATTTCAACATTCCTCAGCCAAAACAATTGTCAATATCTCATGTACAGGATATATATTTTCATGGCAATGATTCAAAACAAAATTAGAAAGTGATATCATAATTGTTTACAACTATAATTCGATTACTTCTATTAATCCAACTATAAATTGGAATGAACTCATCATTACATACACATGTATTATCAGTCACACAGAATTTTCATAATGCAACAGTTAATACGATAACAATTAATGTGCCAATACCCATGGTCACATCTACACAATGCATCCATGCATTGACTACATAATACCACATAACTATGTCATGTATTCCACCATGATGAGTTGGAAGGTCTGGCCAATGATTCAACACATCATCCACACACTTCCTATTACTTGCCTAACTATTTGGTTACCTTCCTTTTCCACCCATACAGAACACCAAGAATATAATCCTTAAGTTCTCTTTAGTGTTGGAAAAGAGGTTGCAATCCAAACATTAGATATATAGTAGATATCATCAAGCACTCACATAGCACTATAACCCTTCCATATCCAACCATATTATGGTCTTACACATGACTAGTTATATGGGTATTCATTGTTATATAAGGAGTATGTCTCCTGAATTAACCTAGGTATGATCCCATAACCAATCATAACATAATATGCAACTGACATTTTATCTAAGTGCATTCTAGAATCAACAACACTTACACACTCTAGGCCTTCGACCATTACATATCAATTTAAATACTGAAAAATAACTGAGGGAATCCTTACCTTGATCCCATTCAACATGTATGCATCAACAAAAACTAAATGCATACCTACCTAGTTGTTACCAACCTACTTCTTGTTGTCTGACCAACTGATATTTGTAGAAGCTCACAGAATTCTCCCTTCATCATTTTGATCACGGTTTCTGCCATCCTCATGGGTCTTCACCTCGATGGAAATTATCACCAACAACAACATCCACATATTTAACCCTGTTGTATCATTTTCCTTGAATACATAATCCATCATTTAGTCATACTCAAACATTATTTCATAATAACAGACTATTCTAAGTTCACCAACATGTTATATGCATATCCAAGCATGTACATATGCAAAATTACACATCCATACACACCAAGCATTTACTGTCAGCATGCTTACTAATGCATATGCAATTTAACTTCACTGTATGCTTAATGCACTCTAGTGCATTTCTGTTTCAATTCACTTATTTATTTATCTATTTCTATTGTAGTTGGTTGTCCTTGAATTCCTTTAGATCCTTGATGCCTTGTGTGATCCCATTCTTCTCATCTGCACTATGGTTCCCTTGGTCTGAACACTTTTCCAGCCACGTTCCACCTGGCCATTCTTTCCCACATAGTACCATTCCCCAATGGAAATCAATTTTCATTCAGTGCCACTTTTGAAGTGAGAGAGCATTCCAATTCCTCTTCTTTGGCATCTTGCTTCCACTGTGAACTCTGATTTAAGATTTTAGACAATAGATAAGTCATATCTAACAAATCCTTCCCTGGAACTCCTATGCTTGACACATAGAGACTATTCACACACCACCTCTTAAGATATTTGTTTCCTTCCACATCAAGCTTGCAACTGTCTACACATCTCTACCTTCAAGGCTATGGATCCTTACTTTTCCTTTCTATGCCCATTAATGAAATTATTCACCTACTAGCTTCATGTCCCATGTGAGGATTCTTTCTTTTGCAGTACCTCATCCAACTTTTGTAAGCAAATTCATGCCTCCATGACCCTAACATATGATCCTATTCTTGAATTGATCTGGTTATACCTCTAATCCTGATAAACTTGCAAGAAACCATCTTGTTAGAACTATACATATCATACAAAAATTGTCAATTAAATTTACAGGTACCTTTTCATTTAAGTGATAATATTATTCTTTAATTAATATAATTTTACCTTTTTATATGAATTAACTCTTTTTTAATCATGACTATGTGTCGGTTCTTTTGTCTTCGTGAGTTGATCACAAACATGGATTGACTCATTATATTGTACTCATGCTTCTGTTTTGTTCTCTGTTCACAAATAGATCATATTTTGATCCTTTATCAATTCTTTGTATTATTCTAGTGTTAACTCTCTGTCAAATTAAATCTTTATGAGGCGCTTCCTTCAAGCCATTTACATATGACCATATGCGCAAAACCACGGGCTTATTTCTTTGAGCATTGCCTCTTCTTTTCCCTTTGTTTCTTTATTCCATATGATTGCAGGTGGCGACCAGGAGCTAAGCTAAGAAGTGCTTGATCACTTATAAAAAACAATGATCACGTCTTAATGTCACGGTGAGCTGGATGGTTCGCATTTACTTCAGAAATTCAGCTATTCGTGGCTCCTAAATTATAGAGTAGAAATTATTCCTAAGTGATTACCCACTGAATGAGTCATAAAGCAGTGGTGACCACTTGTTGTCGGTTAACACCTCCACTTATGCTATCCTTCCACTGTACTTTATCATTGGTTGGGAAAATTCCTGAAGTAAATCAATGGTTAACGTTGACTTTAGCATTCGGTGCCTCGTAACTTCAAAACCTTCAACCAAGACCAGATCAACAACCCTCGTCATTTTTCACGATCAATGATCGAGATCCACTTCAGGATTCCGGCCTTCACAGGTCTCAACTTTCCCCACTTGCTTCCTCCCGGAACACTTTTACCTAGATTTCATGATCTGTCGACGCATGTCCTCCCACAGATCAGTGAATGTGAATCACTTCAGCTCTTTGGTCTTTGGGAGTTTCAAACTCTACACCTTCACTTTCTCTTAGAGGCCCGATCCTCTGAACCACTGCGAGATCTACTTTCGCATGTCTTCTAGGATCAATAGTCGATATGTACTCCGGCCTTCAAGAGTTCTCAACCCAATGTAAACTATCACATCTTTCTCCTCTAGAGTGCCCTATCTCCGAACTGCATGATCTATCGCCACGTGGTGAAATAATATTAGAGGACACGTGGCCCAATCAGGTGGGTGACTCCTGTCACGTTCTAACTAACATTTCAATACTCCATATGCTCAAAACTTACTGACACATGGCACACATCCCATGTGTCCATTTCATCCTAGGTGACATCCGCAAGACATGTCACTTCGAAACTCTGGGGTCCACATCATCTCTAAGTGACATCATCGTGCCCCACCACTTTAGCCCTTTAGGCTTTGGGAGTTTCAACACTAACACACTTCCAATTCTCCCGAACTCTGAATTCCCGAACTGGCCAATATGCCGACATGCGTCTCCCTTATCAGACGGTCCATATTAACCCTAAACTTCGGGACTTTGGGAGATACCACTACAAATATCAACGGTACTTTTTGATTTGAGATCAAAGGTTCTCGATTACTTTGGGACTTCGAGTAATTCTTTCCCTAGTGCTTCTCTCTGCAAAACCTTTCGGAGTACTAAGTCTATGAAGTGAGAGATCTGGCGTCGCATGTCCTTTTTGATGGATGGTCCAGACGAACTCTGGGCTTTGGGCCTTCAGGAGTTCTGGATTTTCGTATCCATATTTCTTCCAAAGTGGTTATCCATCGGAGGGCAGGGTCTCCTGCCACGTGTCCACTTTGATCAACAGTCTGGATCTACTTTGACTATTCGAAGTTTCGATGTTCGAGCACTAACATGTCACATCACTTAATGCCTTTCAAGTTGCAGGGGCATGCACCAACAGTTTGGAGTAACCTACCTTTTTCCCTATAATTCTTCTGACGCTAACACGTAACCCCTCAGTGAAACCCCAGTTCTGATTGTGGGACTGCCTTGGGGAATTAACTCCCATGTAACTTGGTTCCCTGCAATGCCTCTTGGCTTTCATCTCTCTCCAAGAAATATGATGGTTGTGAATTAACCTTTTCTTTGCTTTCATCAGATGAACCTTGTTTACCTTCCCCCCTATCCAACGATCTCAGATATCTCTTGATCCCACAATGGCGATCACTACCAAATTCGAAGAGGATGGTCATGATCCTTAAAGCCCTTACAAAGGATCTATGACATTCTAACTCCTGTGTAGATTCTGCAACGCCATTCCTCTTGATATTTTTGAACTTCACAATTAGAATTTAATCTCAACCATGAGACTTTGACCAACAGACCTAGCCCATACCGACCTGGTGTTTCAACCAGAATCTCTGATATCAATATGTAACATACACAACCACCCAGAGACCAGGCTACGCCACTTAAATAGGTTGCAACACACCCAACCACCTGTAGGCTAGGAGAGTTGCAGTCCCAAGAATCAGTTCTCTGATCTCTAATTCGAAGACAAATGGTTTCTCAACAATGTTAGGAGAATGCAAACCACATGCATAAGACAAGATCCATGCCACAACATAAAAGAGATAAACATCGTGCCATGCACAACAAATAAATGGCAGATAGGCACATTAGAATACATATCTCAGAGATAATTAAATACACATCAGAATACATTAAATAGAAAACATAGAGAGCACTTATCCTTTCAAGTAAACGTTCACCAACTGGTTGTAGACCAAGTACGTTCCTCCCAACCATAGATGTTTCTATTCATTTACTCTCAATAGTAGGTCACCCCTGAGCCAGGGCTATGAATCCACAAGGATGGGTCCTAGGACAATTTAAATACATAGTAGTTGGCTAAGTATCTCTCAGGTTTCCCAACATCACAACAATCCTAATTTCTAGCTCTCTTTCCCCCTCAGCCTGTACAACCCCAAGAAATGAACACTTTTCTCTGCCATGTAGTCCCTGAGGTTGTTACATTTCTCTCCAGGGCTCCAGTGCTACTGTTCAGGAAATATCCCTACTGGAAATTCTAAGGACTCTCAGTTATGGATAATTCCATCTAAACTGCCATCAAGTTCATGCACACAAGCATCCATTCCCTCTTGGAATGATCCGTAAATCATTACATCCATTCAATGATGGCTCTTCTCTTCGTACCATTTGTTTCCATGCTCATCCCAAGAGAACACGAACTAGAAATAGTGAGTGAAGAGGAAGAAGAGCAAGTGAACTAGTGAGAATAGGACAAACCAAGCGAAGAACGACCCCAAAACAGCCCCCAAGGGATGTTTAAATAATTACATTAAGACAAGAGCCACATGACCTCCCTCCCAAGAAGCTCATGTAACCCCCTCTTCTCCATAAAATCAATTATGGGTAAATAAAATAATAATAACAAGACTTATCCCCTCAAGCCCCCTCTCTCATGGAATCATAGCCCCCTATCTCTTTTGTCCTTGTCGATCTTACAACCAGAGGTGTATTTTATTATGTATAGGAAGTGTTACATTTCCTAGGCACTCTGGCCCCTTTTCAACTTTACCGGCTCACCAACCTAAGTCATATTTACATAATAAATTTTAGTTTATAAGGGTTAGAACCAGGATGTTACAGATGTAGGAAGAGTTTAAAAATGGTTGGATGCTAATGTTATCTTCCAGGTAAGACATTCTTCTTGGGTATGTAATATAGTTTTGATAATGAAGAATTTAGGAAAATCCACCTCTATGTCGATTTTAGAAACTTGAACAAAGCCTCTAGGAAAGAAAACTATCATGTACCCAGCCTCGATGGACCAACTCTTGGAAATTGTGTCTAGATTTGAGATGTTCACTTCTGGATGGGTTTTCTAGATACAATCAAGTCCTAGTATCTAAAGGATTGAAAACCACTTTCTATACTAAGTGGGGAACCTTTTCATATAAATGCATTCCCTTTGGGATGATTAATGCAGGAGCCACATTCCAGAGAGCCATGGATGTGGCCTTTAAGGGATTAATAAACAAGTGCTTAGTAGTTGTTGGAAAATTGGTTTTCATTGATGTCAACAAGCAATGGTTGTCATTGATGTCAACATATGTGATGGGTGTATTTGGATAAGTCTCCAAAGTGGTCCCCTTATGGTGTAGATCTAATCATGGCCCTCACGGGAAGATTCTTTGAATAAGTATACAAGAAACCCATAAGTGTGTTCATGAAGCCCAAAGTTGTTTGAGGAATAAGGACATGAAGGAAAATGTAAATGCATGTAGCACACTCATAGATGGACATTCCTCATCATTTCATTTCCAACGGTAGGTGGAATGTCATGTAGTTCCTCATGATTGAGGAGTTATGAGGTCTTGAAGTTGGAAGCCCCAAATATGGGTTAAGAAACACATAATTAGTTACAAGTCATTAATGAAAGGGTAAAGTGGTTGTAAAAAAAAAGTTCAAGAATCCATAAATTTAAGGAAATAGGTTACTTAGAAAAAGTAAATATACACCTCAAGAATTCTCTCATAAGTGTATTCACACACAATTGTATTGATTATGTACCTTGTGAAGAAATTTTGTTCTATTGGTGAATCTGAGGTTGAATATGAGGTAGCAAGTTTGAGGTTGTGAAGGAAGGTCAAAGGAGAAAGTTTTGGAGTTGCTGAAAAAGTGATAACCTTAGTTTCTAAGCTTATTCACGGGTTACAGGTCAGTAGGGCATGAATGTATGCAGGACATAGTGGTGCAAAGTTAAAACATCCATGGGTAGTAGAGGAGAAAGTTACGGATTTGTGAAAAGATTTTGAAAGGTTGTGAAGTGATGCTTGTGCCAGGTTGTTGATGCCCAGGTTGGTCTGTTTTTTTGTGATATGAAGCACCAAGTTAGTTATAGGTTATGAGGTATGTTTATATGCATAATTTTATTGATATATATTGGTGATATGTTACATGCTTGAGGCATGGTGTCATGATTTGGGCATACACTAGAGGTACATCTTTATGTTGTTGGTACATGGTTGAGATACACACTTGGTATATGGTGAAACATGTTTGAGGTACGTCTTGGTTACATGTTGATGATGTTATGGTAATGCCTTTGGTATCTTGTTGAGGCATTGGTATATGTTTGAGGCACATCTTGGGTGCATGTTTTGAGGCATATTCTTGGCACATTTATGAGGTGCATATCTTGGTGATGTTGGTACATGTTGAGGTACCTCTTAGTGATGTTATGGTACATTGATTAGTAGCACATCTTGGCTATATTGGAATATTAGTTTTGTGGCTATATTGGTTATGGTTGAGGCACTTCATTGATGATATATTGATGTACTTTGTTTGGTACATGGTTGATACATGTTCTGGTACATGATTGATGTACATGGTATGGTACATATTCTATTACATGGTATGGTAGAGGTTCTAGTACATGGTTGATGTACATGGTATGGTGATGGTTTTGGTATCAATGTAACTATATCTATTTATAGTTGGTTGATGATGGTATATCAATGATGGTGATAGTGACGGGTTGATGTGATAGTGGTATTCACAGGTTGATGTGACAATGAAAGTGAAATATTGGTTGATTTGATAGTGGCAGTGACATGTTGGTTGATGTGACAGTGATAGTGACAGGTTGGTTGATGTATAAGTGACAATGGTAGTTATAGGTTGATCAGTGGTAGTGTTAGTTTAAGTCTACACTTGTATTTCACAGTGGCAGGATGAGGAAAAGAAAGGGGGTTGTAGCCTCCTTCCGGTTGGTTCCAGAGAATTCAGGGAGTTGGTGCCTCCTTTAGGTTGTTTCCTATAAATTAGAGGGTTGGTGCCTCCTTCTAGTTGGTTCCAAATAATTCATGGAGTTGTAGCTTCCTTCAAGTTGGTGCCTGTAAATTAGGGGGTCAGTGCCTCCTTCCAGTTGGTGCTAGAGAATTTTCAAGTTGTTCTTTCCTATGAATGTATTATTGATATATATAAGAAAACATTTCATGGTTTTCTCCCATTTGGGTTTCCACGTCAATTCTGGAGTATCATGTATCTGATGTGATAATGTTGAATTGCACTACTTATGGTTATATGCTCATGATATATTGTATGTAATAATAAATTATATATTTTTGATAAAGTTGAAGTTTGAATATTGTTATTGAAAGTACCAAAAAGTGATCATACCGATTCACACCCCCACTCTCAGTATTCCAACAATAGTCTATATGGATGATGTTACAGTCTATTCTAAGAATAGATCGGATCATATTGCTCACTTGATCTAGATTTTTGAAATATGTAGGAAATATGGTATCTTTCTAAATACAAATAAAATCATCTTCAATGTAACCGAGGGAAAAATCTTGGGTCACATCATCTCTAAATATGGCATTAAAATTGATCCTGAGTGTGTTAAGGTAATTTTCCAACTCCCTCTTCTACATAACAAGAAAGCTATGTGTCTTTCTTCGGGAAAATTAATTTCATTATAAAATGTATTCAAATAATCAAACCATTATATAAAATTATATGCAAATCCGTAGAATCTAAATGGAATAAGGAAGAAAGTGAATCTTTTGACAAAATCAAGGTTGTTATTTCTCAAGCACCAGTACTACACAAGCCTAATTTCACCAAGGACTTCTTCATGTACACGTTGGCTTTTGATCAGTCTCTAGCAACAGCCTAACACAAAAGGATGATGAGAACAATGATGTTCCCATCTCATTCGTGATTATCAATGTAGAAGGGACATAACTCAATTAGCCCGCTATTGACAAACAATATTATGTTTTATACAAAGAAGTCAAACATTTCTCATCTTACATCTTTAATAACCATACCAAATTTATAGTGCCCCATCCTGCGGTGATATCACTATTTATACAACAAGAAATGTGTGAAAGGAGGGAGAATTGGGTGTCTATCATTTAATAATTTTACCTTGAAATTAAACCAACAAAAATAGTTATAGATCAAGATTTATTCAAGTTAGCCACAAAGTCTCAAGATCTAGTAGGAATGGATGATTCAAGATGAGACAATGAACTATCCCTAAGGTGTAGTGAAGTGTTGTATATCCCACCAAGCTAGGACTCATGGTATTCATATATATCTTATTTCCTTCATCATGACACATGTATTGAAAATTTAAATCCTAAGGAAAGAACAACTCTCACATTGAAACATGCCAAATATTGTTTCATTAACTCTATTTTATTATGTAAGAACTATTATGGAGTATTTCTTACATGTACTGAGAAGAAGACGTGGATAAAGTATTGAAATATATCCATGACAGTCCAATAGGTGGACATTTTGCAGGTGATACCACAACCCATAAAATCCTAATAGAAGGTTACTACTGGCCAACCTTGTTTAGGGATTCACATGTACACGTAAGAACATGTAAATTTTGTCAGCTAAGTACTGGTAAAGAGAAAAAGGCCTCCATCCCCTTGTATCTGGTGAAAATTTTCATACCTTTTGAGCAACAAGGGATAGATTTCATAGGGGAAATTAACCCAAATTTTTATAAGTAGAAAAACTACATTCTTACTATGAAAAATTACTTCACTCGATGGTCAGAGGTCATCCCCCTTACCCGCATTAATGAAAAGGTGGTGATTGTTAGAAAATTAGGATCGTTGAGAAATAAAATAAAAAGAAATGTGGAAATTAAACATAAAAGATACACAATACAATAAAGACACATATATACATGGTTCACCCAGTGTGGGGTACATCCACCAAAGAAATTTCCAGGACCTTCCTTTTTATTATCCAACAATGAAGGGATACAACCTACAACACACCCTCTGTAACTTCCTCTTATTTCTCTCATAGTATCCTCTCTCATAATACAATATTCACAATGATGCATAGCCACAATACATTTCTCTCATAAAAGAGGGTTGCCTTCTAGGGAAAAAATCCCTAACCACTAGTACATTTGGGTCAAATTATGATGGCGCATTCAATGCAATTGCCACTTTATATTGTCAGGATAATGAAAAACAACTGACCCCCTCAAACGTCATTTCACATGACGTCTCTTTTTCGATGCTTCATATGATGTTGCTATTGCAACATTTCATGCGGATTTGACGTCTCTCTTTCCACCTCCAAGACATCGCTCTTGCCACCTCTCAGACGTCTCTCTTGCCACCTCCAAGATGTCTCTCTTTCCACCTCCCAAACGTTGCTCTTTCCACGTCTTGGAGGTGGTAAGACCGGTGTCTTGGAGGTGGCAAGATAGATGTCTTGGAGGTGGAAAGAGAAACGTTTGGGAGGTGGAAAGACTGACATCGTGGAGGTGGAAAGAGAGATATCTTGGATGTGGAAAGAGAAACATTAAGAGTTATCAACTCTGACGTGGTTTCTATGGGAGTGACACTTCAAGACGTCGCAGTAGTGACTGTTTTGTAGGTATTTAAAAAAAAATACAATATCAATATTGAAAGGGATAGGTACATTAACCTTTGCTAATATACTATCCATATCAATATTTCAATCTATATCATCGGTCTTAGGCAAGGTTGGTTGAGGAGGAGGACTAACTTCCAATGGTAAGGGGAGTATTTTATAATGAGGTTTAGGATCACTAGGATATGTCTCGGGTGTGTTATCACATGAACTTGCAATTGTTGAGATAAAGTCTGAAAGCTCAAGTGAAATCATGTGTAACTTAGAGGGAAGGCCCCTGACACCTCACCAACCCTCTTTCACTTCAAGCCATCTTTCCTCGGACTAAAGGGGGTTTCCCTCATTTAAGATTGCGAGGACTTAGGGAGAGGAATCTCAATGTGGAGAGTGAAGTCCAAGAAAAATGCGTTTGGGTAGCTTTAGACTATTGAAGAAAGTACTTGGAGGTCTCAATATGCCCTCCTATATAGTATTTCCCATTCAATCACCATCCTTTACACTATTGAAGAAAGTACATGTCATCGAGTGCCAACATTTACATGTGTGGCCAAATGCTCAATTTAGAAACATGGGCTCGTAATTACGATAATCTAAAGAGAGGCTCTTCGAATAAGGACCCTACGTCTACTTCCCATCCTGTTAGACCTCTCCATATAGAAGAGCCATCACTTGACACAGTGTTTTTCCCACCAAAGGGTGTGCTTCCTAGGTCTACGCATAATCCCAACGCACGGGTTTCCCATAATTATAGTATTGTGAAAGTTTTAACCCAGACACCATGTGCCATGTCACCCCTTGAGGTCCTTCAATGTTTCCCAATGAAATGAAGAGAATCATTGTCTACTATATGAGAGGTGGACCCTTCATATACTATTTTAATTACATTTGACATGGACCAAAGTTAGGCTAGACTCCCCCACCAGATTTCTTTTCAAATTCAAGTAGTCTAGCATGGGACAAATATCTTCAAAACTATTGTTGATGAAGGGGCGTCCACTTGTATTATATCTATGTCATGTTGGAGAGATATTGATTCCCCAGAGCTTGTGCATTCCAACACCATGTTGAAGGAATTCTATGGCCACATGTTTAAGCCTCAAGGAATCATTTCCACCTTTCCTGTGGAGTTAGGTTGAAATACTATCATTTTAATTAATGAACCCAATAAATTTGAGGTTTAAGTTTCCACACAACATACAAATTTATCTTAGAAGGGATACCAAAAGGCTCTATAAATTAAAGACATGGAAACCTCTTACTCTTCCAATTTAAGTTATTAAAAATTACTCAAAAGTCTTATAATTATATTATAAAGTGTGGTTGGAGATCATCCAAAAACCAACAAGTATTTGATTTTGCATGAAAGTGTTTCTTAGTTCAAATCTCTCCCCCCCCACATTAAAGTGTGCAGAGTTGGGATTAATAGATCCCACTAATTAATCAAAAACATTTATGGATAAAAATAAATAAAAGATTTTGAAGTGTGAATTTGAGGGCCAACAACAATAGTTAGTATCCTAGCATCATCTCTCACAATGAAGAGAACTTTTCGGAGCTGAAAATGTATACATATATGATCCACTATGAACATCTTAGAACCAAAATATTCTTAGTTTTCACTGCAATGTTTAAATATGGTGTCATTGAAATGCAACAGTGCATTGTAAAACGACAACAGAAAAAATTGTGAGTGTATTGGATTATGAACTCATCATCCACCGACCACAAATTCATGGTCAAGACACAATGATCCACTCCCCTTCCACATATGTATCATCAAAAGTCTATAAGTTGCTTTTGATCTCGTGGGTTTCAAGCCCTAGAATTCAACCTTGGTCAAAAACACCTTCAATCTATAAAGTCATCTTGAATTTGTCTCATGATCCATTTTGGATCAACCTTTGCAGTGAAAAAATGGGTGAGAGGTGGATTTGGAACTAGCTCATGTGAAGCTTCAGTCATCAACCTATGATGTTTGGGGCAAAGAGGATTTTTTCTCCATATTAAGAGCTTTGGGGCAAACATCCCTTGATAGAACTCTAATTCCTTTTGGAGAGAAAAAAATAAAACTTATGTAAAGGAGATAAATACCATGACCTTACATTTTCTATGATGATATCTAAGAACCCATTTAATGTCTTACAATAACTAAATAAGGTTGGCACGATGTATGACTAGAATCAAATAAAATTTATTTTCAAACAAGGCCTTATTATTTGAAGCATTGATCTTAAAATATTATCCTTTGTAAGATAAGGGATGATCACTCTAGAATAAAATGGAATACACTTTAGAACCGCCTTAAATGAAAGGAACTTAAAGGCTTTATTGGAATGAAGTATGCACCCCAAATGACATACCAAATAGGTTTGGTCAAAGTCTTACTAGAACCAAGTAGACCTACCTTTCAAGGCCTAATTGGAATAGAGTACCCAAACCATAAGAAGACCTTTTAAAGCCTCACTGGGACACAATTTCCCATTAATCTAACAAACATGGCATTTCAAATCCTTATTTAAACCAATATACAATGCCCTTCACCCCTAGTATGAAGGCCTTTCAATGCCTCACTGAAACAAAGTATTCACCCTTGACATGAGGGCCTTTTAATGCTTGAATGGAAAAAAGTAATCTCCTATGATGAATTAATGTCTCTTTTTTATCCAAGGGTTGATAAGAGAATATGTGGAAGGCTGACATCCTCATTGTAGTTGCCAATGGTTTCTAAGGAGATGAAGGATTAATTATTTCATTTCATTAGCTAAAGGTTTCTAAGGAGATGGAGTGTTGACTTAGAATGGGGTCTTTCAACACCTCATTCGAATCTGAAGACCCAACTAACTAATGAATGTGAGCTTCA